>PVJH01004592.1:0-123422 GCA_004026705.1 Nesogale talazaci
GCGAAAAGCTGACTGCCCGCAATAGGCAGGTCGCATTGATCTATCTTGAAAGGCCAGAGTGCTCCTTAGAGAAGAGGATAGGGGGCCTTCCTCTAACAGACTTTGGACATGTTGTCAAGAGACACGAGTCCCTGGAGAATGACATTGTGTTGGGTAAAATAGAGGACCAGTGAAAAAAAGGAAGGCACTCAAGGAGACGGAATGTCACAGTGACTACAACAACGGGCTCAGGCATAGGAACAATTGTGAGGACAGCAGAGGACCAGACAGTGTTTGGTTCTGTTGTGCACAGGGTTGTTATGGGTCGGAACCGACTCCAAGGCATCTATTAAGCTAATACAGCCTCAGCAGGCCTCCTTCCCAGAAGGGTGGTAGTCAACCTACCCAGGAACTGGTTAATAGTCAGTCGAAAGTTCCAGACTCAGTCAGCGATGAAATCACAGCATTCACCTTTCTCCCCTTTCTCATGATCCCTAAGACACATGTCTACACATTTTACTACACAGCATCACCATCGTCCCATGTTAGTGATTTTTTTCCTGCCTGCCTTCTCATTGCACTTGCGAGATGACTCATGAACGAACTTCAGGATTCCCTGGACACAATTGTGTCTGGAGAATGAACCCCTTCAAGTTACAAACGGAAAGCCATTACATCAGCAGTTGTTCAATAACAGCAACATCCTCAACAATCCTGTAACAAGAGTCAAGAAGAGTCCCACTCTCTTGTTGCATGGTGTCTCTGAGTGGTGCAAATGGTTAATGCACTGGGCAAAACTGGAAATGTGGGAGGTTCGACTCTGCTCCCCCCAGAGACACCTCAGAAGAAAGGCCTGGCAACCTGCCTCTGAATATCCAGCCAAATGAAAACCCAACAATGCACAGCTCTATGCTGATAGGCACTGGGTCCTCATGAGTCAAAATAGATTCAGCTGATTTGGTTTGGGTCCTCATTGTCAGCAGTTAAAACCCTTCACTTCCATGAAGATCTCTGAGTCCAGGAATTTCATATGACCTGGTTTTAAATTCTGGGGATTACCAGGAAGTAAGTATCAGTAAACCTTCAATGAGTACAGAGGAGGGATCTGACAGAAGCTCACCATAATCATGGCTTCATGACTTTTTGAAGCCCTCTTATGTATTAGGAGGCCTAGAGTAAGTCAACTTCTTTGTGACTGGAGGCCTATCAAATCTGTGACATTAGGGCTTCCAGGGTTTCCAAAGGTTTGTAACAGGTTCTTCGTGGTTCCTGGTGCACCACACCATCATGCTGGTGCCAGTGTGACTTCCAGTCTTGCTATTGGAAGGATCTAGAGGTGGCTTTGATGGTCTAATTTTGAAAACCCAGTATCATCTGCCTGCACCTGCTTAAAGAGATTAACAGCATGGAAAAGCAGCTCCTTTTATTTATAGGGGGACTTTGAGTCTCAAGTAGAAGAAAAGGGTATCCTTGAAAAGGTTTATACGATGAGCATTGTGCTGAGAGATAGACCGGAGGTCAACATATTCTCTCCCAGAGAGCCAATACCGTCACATTAGAAGATCCTGCTTTTACCAGAAACATTGTCCTGAGCAAACTGGAGAAAGAAAGAATCAGGAGATGTCCCTCCTGGGAGGCCCCATTTGCCCCATCTTTATCGAATCTGCCTCTTCCAGGTGCCAGATTCATCTGATTTCAATCCCTTCTACTTTTGAGTCATTTGCCTGTGCTTGAGTCACAGCCCGGCTTTGCTTAGGGGCTGACTCCTGGACAAGAAGCCCTGTGTGGCATCAGCACTACGCATTTGGCAGCTAACTGAAAGTTTTGTGATTCCAACTCACTCAGAAGATCCCAGGTAGAATCATCTGCTAATCTGATCCTGTACAAATTTCAGCTGAGACCATCCTATGGAACAGTTCTACTTTGACAGCCCTAGGCAGAAGTTCTATATTGTCAACCCCATGGGAGAGCTCTGTGTGGCCAACCCTACAGGTTAGTTCCATGTTGTCCACCCCATGGGATAATTCTACTTGGTCAACCCTATGAGAGGACTCTACTTTGTCACACAGAGTGCTTGTGAGGGGGATTCCACTCAGTGGTACCTAATAACATTGCTAAGGCAGACCTTGCTCTAAACCCTCCATGTGAATTAAGATTTCATCTTCACACCAACCCTACAGGTGAATATTACTATTATCCCCATTTTGTTGAGGAGGAAACTAAGACCCAGAGAGGGGATGAGTCTATTTCGTGATAGACTCCTGTGGTCTGGGGGTGATCTATCTGTCCGGTGTATAGCCAAAGCAGTGTTCAGATATTTGGGGTTTCTTTCAGGCAATTCAGACAGATAAGGATGATGCAAAAAAAAGATCTGTAAGACAAAAAAATTTTTAGAAACTGCTATCGACTCTAAGCTAATGTGGATAGCTACACATAGAAGTGACTTTGGAGAAAGTTCTGTGTCTACTCTGGTTTTTTTCTTGCTTTCTTTTCATTTCATTGTGAATATGGGTGAAGTTTTCCAGAGCATATCCATTTTCTGTTCAATAGGTCACACACAGGTTTTGTTGGTCTCCGTCATCACAAATGCGACAATGAACCATTATTCAGCCTACTTCCTCCCTGTGCTACCTGTTACCTTTCCTCCTCTTTTTCTAACCTTTGGAATTTTGTCCTTAGGTAAGTGCTGCCCTGTAATCTCAAAATGTTGATTATTCTGTGTTATGTGTGCCTCATTAGTGGTACTGCAGTATCTACTCTTGAATCTGCATATTCTGGGGAAATAAGAGGACAGCTTCACACACTCAAACACACTCCACACACTCTCTCCACATATATGTTCAAAGAGAATTCCTAGCAGTTTTGTAAACCTAACTAGAATGTTAGGTTTCCTAGAAATCCATATATATATATATATATATATATATATATATATATATACACACACACATATATACACACATATGTAATTATCCCAATTGATCTAATATTGATAGAAACCAAGCAATGCCATCACTATCATTTGCTCTAGGAATCTAATTGTTATTTTTGTTAGGTGGCATTGAATTCAGTCTGACTCATAGTGACCACATGTACAACAGACTGAAATACTGCCCGTTCCTGTGCCTCAGAGTTGTTGTGTTATGATTGAGTCTATAGATGCATCCACTTTGTCAATCCATCTTGCCAAAGATCTTCCTCTTTTTCATTGCCTCTTCCCTTTTCCAAGTTTGATGTTCTTCTCTAGAGAGTAGTCTCTCCTAATAACATGTCCAAAGAATGTGAGACAAAGTCTCACTGTCCTTCCTCCTAAGGACCATTGTGGCTGGACTTCTTGCAAGACAGATTTCTTTGTGTCGTTGGCAGTCCCTGATTTTTCTGATGATCTTTGGCAGCAGCATAATTCAGGTGCGTCAATTTTTCTTCGTCTTCCTTAGTCAATATCTTACTGTCATATGTAAATGAGGCAAAGGAAAGTACTATGGCTTAGGCAATGTGGCGGTCATGTACTTGATGTCAATTTCATGATTGGGAGTGTAGGGGTGAAGTCTAGCTTGTCACTCTGGAGATAGCCAATGAGGTCTCTGTGTAAGCATGGTTTTCTCCTGAGAATTCTGGAAAATCTCAAGTTATTTCCCAACTGGAGAAGAGAGACTTGACTGAGTTCCTGGGAGACAAATTACTGACAAGATGAGATGACAGCATGCTCATACATCTTGATTCTTGGAGACGGGAGGAACTGGAGGAGAAGCCACATGGGCTTGCACTGATGGAGCCAGAGAAGCCACAGAAAGACTCCTGCCAGCCCTGAGATGCTTTTACTGCCAATGGATACTGCTGATGGACCCTGAGCCCTGGAAATAAAGAGCCATGGGGAGACCCCTGCCAGTGTCGGACTGTTTCTACGGCTGCTGGATACACACGAATCTGCACCCACTGGCCGGTAATTGTCCTGGTATCATTGCATGTGCTTGGTGAGTTAGGAGACTTTGTAGACTGGTATCTGACATATGGGCTAATATCGGACTTAGGATCTTGGACTGGACTGGATTAGAATGCTTCCTCAATGTTCCATTCCTCTTGTCTAGAAACCTTTCCCTTCTATCCATATGTGTGTTTATGAATTTGTTTCTCTAGTCCACCTGGACTAACAGAGGAAAGGTGTAATCTTTTTCTCAAAGGAACACCCTTGCTTTTTTCAATACTTTTAGTTTAGTACAGCAGATTTCCCAATGTAATGAGTTATTTGGTGTCTTGACTGCTACTTCCATGAGCATTCATTGTGGTTGCAAGCAAGACAAAACCCTTGACAACTTCAATCTTTTCTCCATTTATCCTCATGCCACCTCTTGGTCCAGTTGTGAGGAGCTGGAGCTGCTTTACAGGGAGTTGTAATGCGCACTGGAAGCTGCAATCCTTGATCCCCATCAACAAGTGTTTCAAGTCCTCCTTGCTTTCAGCAAGCAAGGTTGTGTAACTGCAGATCGCAAGTTGTTAACAAGGCTTCTTCCAATCCTGAAGCCAAATTCTTCTTCATATAATCCACCCTCTCTGGTTATTTGCTCAACATACAGATTGAATAAGTTCTGTGAGAGAATGCGACCCTGCCACACACCTCTCTTGATTTTAAACCACTCTGTACTCCCTTATTCTGTTTGAAAACCCACCTCCTGTTCCACATGTAAGTTTCACTTGAGCACAAGGAAAGGTTCTGGAATTCCCATTCTTTTCAACTCCATTCTTATCCATAGTTTGCTATGATCCAAAGAGTTGAATGCCTTTGCATAGTCAATGAAACACAAGTAAACAACTTTTGTGGCATTCTCTGCTTTAATCAAGATCCATCTGACATTAGCAATAATATCCCTTGTTCTACCACCTCTTCTGAAACCTGCCTGAACCTCTGGTAGTTCCTTGTCAATGCAGTACTATAACTATTATTGAATGATCTTCAGTGAAATTTTGTTTACATGCAATAGCTGTGATGCTGTTCTATAATTAGCACATTCTGTTGGATCACCTTTCTTTGGCATGGGAACAAATATGGATCTCTTCCAAGCAATTGGCCAAGTAGTTCTCTTCCAAATATCTTGGCAGAGACAAATGATTGCTTCCAAGGGCTTCATCAGTGTGCTGAAACATTTCATTTCATAATCCATCAATTTCTGGACCCTTGTTTAGGGCTACTGCTTTCAGTGAAGGTTGGAATTACTCCTACAGTACCATTGGTTCTTGATCATTCACTACCTCTTGAAATGATTAGAAGACTAATTAGTATCTTTGTAATATATGAACTTCATAACCTTCATATTCCCCAAAATAATCCAGCTTCATATGTAATATGAGATTCAGACCCTTGGCTCTATATGTTAGATACTTGGGAGTTCAGCAAAAGAGAAACATTTCAGTGATGCAGCAGGGTGAAATGATCTATAGTCATATACAAGTAAACGCCACTACAATTTCACCATCAAAGTTAAAATTATCAGAGTTCGTATCAGAAAGACCTTTTATACCACCTCCAGTCTGAAGGAATTGACCCGTATAAGTCCGTCACGTGCCATTTCAGTGATTTTTTAATACCTCCCAAAATACTTCCTAGTACACTGATAAAATGGAGTTGGCTTCCTTTGTGTCAAGAGTTAAGGACTCTTAGTTCACCAAAGCCAAAATAAAGAATAAAGAAGGAAAGATATTCAATAAAAGTCTTTCCCACCCCACCTATCACAGAAACACTTGCAAAAGAAAAGTAGTCCAGGCTAACTTGATAAATGACTGAAAAACCGGTTCTTATATAAGAGGCAAGCCATACCTCACCCAGTTACATAATTAAGCATATTTGGCAGAGAAATGTCTGACAATACTGGAATACCCTGCTGGCCTGTAAGTGTTCCCACAGAAATAAGGCTAGGAGAAACACATCAAGAGACACTGCTCTGATGAAGTCAAAATCCTTGGCACAGCCTCTTACCCTTGGCAAGCACCACCAATTTATAGGGGTGTGGACTGTAGGCATGCCTAATCCGCAAGATAGCAGTCTCTGGTCTCGCTCCCTTTAAAACCAGTCTTGTCAAAAATTGAGCCTTCATGTATTGCCTGTATTTCCCTGCCTCTGCCCTTGTGGTTCTTACACGCTGAATGGAAGTGCTAAGCATTCTCTTTTCAGACAGCAGGCTCAGTCTTCAGCCTACTTGGTCCCTGTAGGCAGTGGGAATCACTAGGCTTGTCGCCTCTTTTCAAATTGTTTTGTGTACGCCTATGAAAGAGTGTTCAGAAACAGGCCAACTAAGATTCAACTTCAGACTTAGACGATTACAAGCTGTTAAGTAGCCTTCAATACGTTACTTATCTTCTCTGGTTCTGTTTCCTTCTTTAAGAGGAGCCCTGGTAGAGCAGTGGTTAGTCACTGGACTTCTAATGGCAAGCTCAGCAATTCAAAGCCATCTGCCACTCCTGGGGAGAAAGATGAGGCTTTCTACTCCCATAAAGAGTTATCACCTTGGAAACCCACAGGCATAGCTCTGTCCTGTCCTATGGGGTTGTAATGAGTTGGGAAGGGCTGATGACATGAGTGGGGGTCATGTGTTTATGTCAATTTCATGATTGAGATGTAGGGGTGGAGTCTAGTCTTTTAATCTGGAGACAGCCATTGGGTAGCCAATAAGGCCTCTGTGTGGGCATGGCTTTCTCTTGAGACTTCTGGGAAATCTCATGATACTTCCCTCATGGAGATGAGAAGCTATCTCCCCAGTTGTTGGGAGTTAATCTCAGAGACAATGAATTACAGACAAGACAAATGGCAGCACCTGAGAAGCTGGAGCAGCCAGAGGAGAAGCCACATGGCCTTTCCCTGATGGAACCAGACTTCTGAAGCTGGAGAAGCTACGTGGAGATTCCTGCCAGTGCTGAGTTGCTTCTACCACCACTGGATGCTGTTGATGGACCCTGAGCCCTGGAAACAAGGAGCCATGGGGAAACCCCCACCAGCACCGAGATTCTGCACCCAATGGCCTGTGACTTCGTGAGTCAGAAGGAGACTTTATGGACTGATATTGGGCATATGGGCAAATATTGAACTTATGACTTTGAACTGGACTAGGCTGGGCTGCTTTCTCAATGTCCCATTCCTGTTGTATATAAACCTTTTCCATATATCCATATGTGTGTCTATGATTTTGTTTCTCTAGTCTACCCGGACGAACACAACATGAGTTTAGTTTTTTTGTTTCTTCTTTATCTACAGAAATGAGACCCTTAGTACCTACCCTTGGGAGACTCACATGGATTCAATAAAAGAGTGAGTAGATGCATCTGTGATTAGGCAGTCACAGAGTGGTGCCACCAGGCAACACACTCCAACTGCTAACACACAGACTTTCCTGGGAAAAAATGCTTGGAATTCTCTCCCTCCATCCCTTCCTCCCTTTCTTCTCTCTCTCTCTCTCTCTCTCTCTCTCTCTCTCTCTCTCTCTCTCTCTCTCTGTCTCTCTCTCTCTCTCTCTCTGTCTCTCTCTCATTCCCATTGAAAGTTCACACAGAGCACTGGCTTTCCACTCACCAATTCACATTGTCTTCAGTGACATTACTTGCCACCCCCACCATATAACAGCCCTCTGCCCTCTTCCTCTCCATGTTTCCTGCATCTATGCACCCTTTTCTGAGTGCTCTCTCTGGGCAAGGACTGCTCTTTTGATCGCCTGTGGTTGATGATTCGAAGGAGTGGATCTTTCTGGGTACTATTTCTCACCATACATATCTATTGTTCAGCTAACACTGAGTCACTGGAGTGAGTTTAGTTACAGGTCTGAAGGTGGCCCTAAAGGCAGAGTCTCAGGATTCCATGGTCTTCATCAGACCAATGGATCAGCCAATGTCTTTTTTTTTTAATGAGTTTATTTCACAGTTCCAGTTCTACACTACTGTTGGAGATGAGAAATGGAAATGCAGGGAACCCAGGATGGATGAACCCTGTGGGACCAGTAGTGGGAATGAAACTGCTGGATGGGAGGAGGGAAGGTGGGGTGGAGAGGGGGAGCCAACATCAGGGATCTACATATAACCCCCTACCAGGGGGACAGATACTGGAGGAGACGGCGAGGGGAGATATCGAACAGTGTAAGTTATAATAAGACAATAATTTATGGAGTATTGAGTGTTGGTGGGGGGTGGGGAGCAAGGATGGAGGGGAAGGGATGGGAGGCTGAGGTCAGAAGCTCAGATGGAAAGGTGGAGGTTCAGAGAGTGATGACAGCTGCAGGCATGTGAAGAAGTGTGACACAATATATGTATTTATTTATTATGAGGAACGATGTATGAGCCCCCAATAAAATGATTAAACATGAAAAAAAAGTTTGAAAAGTGACCCACAGTATGTAATAACAGACCGGAGTCAACAACAAGAGGTCGTTTACACGAACTACTATGCTAACTAGCCTTTTCTCTTTTCCTCCAAACCATGTCTCAAATCCTTGATCTATGTTCTAACCAAAGCCTCTTTACAGGTAGTCCTCCGTTTCTCACACATACCTCAAATGCTCTCTGCGGGAAGATTCATCTATGAAACCTCTCAGGGGGGTTTCCTTGACAAAAGCCACCATGAGCATTGCAGGGAGCTGCTAGAATGGAAATCACCTGGAGCAAGAAAAGGCCCCTTCCCAAGACCTCTCACTCAGCATCCTGGGTGGGAAAAGAATGGATGCCCCACCCTCACCCCATCTGAAGACAGCCAGATTGATTCTGGCAGAAGAGACAAGAGTCATATCTCTGTTTCACAAGGTCTGAGGGAACAACACCTGTAGCTCCCCATCAGGAAAGTAACCACTGCCAGCTGGCCCAGGGCCTCTTTGCTGACCATCAGAGATTGTAAACAGTAATTTGGAATATTGGGGCTACTTGGCTTCATGATAGAGGGAACCAACAGTGGCTGAATTCTCCCTTCAGAGGAGAGACAAGCCAGGAACCACAGTTTTTTACTTTTTCCTCCCTCTCTAAAAACCCACAGCTGACCCAAATTAACTCCATAAATGCTGAGGTCGACTCTAGACAAGAAACAGCCTTTTTTGGCCACAGATGGCTTGTTGAGTCGCCTACCTGGGTCTTGTTCTCCCCCAACAGTCATGCTAATGTGTTCCTTATTCAACGTAGTGTAAGTTTTATTTGCTTAGAACTCAAATGTTTGTTAACTTTTGCTCAGTCTCCGTTATTTGCTATGTATGGAGGATCTAGGTCTCAAAAAAAAGCTTAAATGTAGACAATAAAATCTGATGCCAAACATTTATGAAATACCCCCTCTAAAGCAGAGACTTTTGCTTTTTTTCGTTCATGCTGCTGTTAGATGCTGTTGATTCCACCCCCACTCACAAGACCCTTCTGTAGCTACAGTGAATAGAGATGAACGTGGAAAGCACATGGGTACAATATGAAAACAACTGGTGTTCAATAAAGGCGGAAGAAAATACAGAACAAAATTTTAAATCATAAAAAATAAAAAATGAGCTTAAGTTAAAGTGACCAGATTTTAAGTGGGACACCATTGACCGGGGGTGAGGTAGGGGGTGAGGGGTTGGGGGGTGATTCTTGATGAAAAACTTGGTCTATATGGAGCAACAAAAATTTTCATAGAACACAAAAATCAAATTGCAATGCATTTATTTTAATTTTAAAATGCTGCAGGATATTGTTAAGTTATTAAAAAGCGGGACGTCTGGTCACCTTAGCTTAGGTAGAAAGCAATGTTTTGAGAATGATGATAGCAACACATGGACAGATGTACTTGGCACACAATAGAGATATATATGGATTGTGATAAGAGTTGGGTGAGCCCCTAATAAGATGGTTTTTTAAAAAATGAGTTTAGCTTTATTTCACATTTGTCTCCCCCTCTCTGCAGGGTATCCTCATCTGATCATTTTCAGAATGATCAGCAGTCATAAAAGGCACCATCTAGTTCTTTTGGTCTCAGAGTCCTGGAGACTGGTTCCCATGGCACTTTGAACTCATTGTTTCCTTGAGTCTGATTTTCCCTCCCTTCAATTTCTTTGTACCTGCTGGGGAGAGATGAAGAGTTTCATCTTAGATGGCTGTTCAGTAGCTTTTAAGACCTTAGGCTCTGTGTTAGTCTAGGTAGATCAGAGAAACAAATTCAAAAACTCGAATATGGGCATAAGGGAAAGGTTTGTATATGAGAGAAATGGAACATGGAGAGAGCATTCCAACCCAGTCCAGTCCAAGATTATAAGTCCAATATTAGCCCATATGCCTGATACCAGTCTATAACGTCTCCTTCTGACTCAGGAAACACCTGCAATGATACCAGGACAATCACAGGCCAGTGGGTGCAGAGTCTTCTATGTCCAGTGGCAGCAAAAACTTGGAATTCTTTATCTCAAAAATCACCAGTGAAAACCCTATGGCTCAACAAAACAACAAAAACATTTTGATTTATTTTAATTTTTTAAAAAAAGAAACTACAAGGGCACTGAGGTATGTGGGGTCACCAAATGTTGGAATAGGGTTTCCAACACTTCTGTTTTATCCCCTTTCTCTGGGGCCCTGTTTTGACTCCCAATTGCCTACCTGCTGGTCTGTAATGTCTATTTGCCTTCAGCATGCCTCTATGTTGGGCTTCCAAATCAGTGGGTACCAAACTCAACTAGAAAGTCGGTGAAAAGGGGGAAGACGCTCAATGAGATGGATGGACATGGTTGGCTTTGATAATGGCCTCAAATATAGGAGAGATGAGGAGGAGGGCACCGGACTGCGCAGCATTTCCTTCTGCTGTTCATAGGACCCCTGTGAATCTGAACTGACATCAATGGCACCTAACTATAACAACAAACTAATACACTCCCACCTCCGCCCCTGCTCCCCAAAGATCAGATTTGGCGCTGATGCTGTCAGCTGCACCCAAATCCCAGAGATCATGAAACTAAATGAAGACGTCAGCACCAGTGATTTATCACTTGACCCCTCACCCCCTCACACCTCCATCTGGGGCATCAGCCACGGAGATGTTCCTGTGCCTTCATGAGTTCTCTGAAGAGCAGCTCTCAGGGTGTTCCTACCTGGGGTTCTCCAAGTGGGGTCCACAAGATAGACACATCGTCCTACAAGCTCCCTCCAAAGTCAGTTTTGCAGCCCTCCCCAGACCTGCTCCATCAGAACCTCAGGGCGGGCCCCAGCAACCTGTGTCGTAATAAGCTCTCCACAAGCAATTTAGATGCATGCTACAGGTGGAGAGTGATGAGTTTAAACAAATCTATCTTCAGTCTGCTATCTTGGGCCCACGGATGGGACAAATATTTAAATCTTAATATACATGAACATGTGTAACAACCCGATCAGCATATAAAATGAGGAACCACCTTCAGTGTATTTTCTGGCATTATAGAAAGTTCTGACATGACCCGGGAGTTATGGAAACTAAAGACATTTCACATTTCACTTTCATAGTCATGAGTCCGAACAATTAAGGAAAAGTTTGGATGAGTGCCCACCTTCTCATTCATAGATATTACATAAGCAGCAAAAGGCAACTTGCCTAACACATACCTACTGGAAAAACTGAAAAAGGAATTTTCAGTTCTGGAATGCTTTAATTTGGTTCGGTATTCATTTCAGACACTGCTTCCCCATGATCTAAGTAGCAGGTAATCCACCTGGTCAGCCTATCTCAGAGACCAGCATGGGGTGGGGTGGGGTGGGGGAGATGAGTAATTGAAATCTTGTCTTCAAAGATATCATGAAAAAGTAAGTGGCTCATAAGGATGCTCGCGGAGATTGGGGATACCTCAAATCTACGTTCTTATAGTAAAACAAGGAGGCATGCCTAGCAAGATAGACTAAAATAGGAACGCTTCATGTGCCTTCTCAGGATAATGGACTATGCTTACAAATGCCAAAATAACATCATCAGTGAAGGCCACATGTAAATATTATATGTGAGACCAGTAACCATGGAAACATCTGCCTACTGAATGCCTGCCAGGGAGATACACAGAGTTGCAGAGCAGTGAAATTCAAAGATCTACACGACTCCCTATTGTTGAAGAATGCTTGTTTTTACAAAGGATTATTGTCTAAATGAAAAAGAATAAAAACAAATGCTTGGAGAAGATTTTCACTTTTAATCGTTGGTGGAGATAAACCAAAACCACACTCGGGGTTCTAAAACACACTGTGCAAATAAATTAAGTACCACAAGTGCTGAAAAGGTGCCAATTATCTGCTAAGTCAACTCCAATTCATTACCACTCAATTCAGCTTACTGAGCAGGTGCCAAATATGTTTCCATGGCATTTACTAATGGGACTATCTTGGCTCCGTCTAACCTTTCTAGTTGCCCTGACTAGTTATTTAATTTTGTCCAAAATTTCAAGCAGGCCCTTTCTGTTACTTCCCTACAGTAAAGTGACCAGGTTTTAACATTGGTAAAGCAGGACACCATTGGCCAGGGGGTGGGGGTGGAGGGTGAGGGGGACATATATTCCCTTCCCGTTCTCCCACTGTTCCCTAGCTTGTCGTGCATTCTTTCCAAAAATCAGGAGTTTTTTAAAATGCTGCAGGACGCAGGGAAAATTGTTTGAAATTGGGACCGTCCCGCCAAAAGCGGACATCTAGTCACTTTACCCTACAAATCACCAGGAAGAAGACCATGAGGGGGAATGCCAAACCCCCCCCCCAAAAAAAAAATAAGGAAAAAATTCCACAAAACAATGCATTTAATTTTTTTTTTTACAAAACAAACTAATCACCTTCAAAATACTCTCTATTGCACTTACTTCATTTCTCAAATCTGTGATTTCATTCTTGGAAACATTTTTTAGACTCATCTGCTTGTATGACTGACAGCATCTCCCTCATTTGTTTGTGTGCTTTTTTCTAAACCTCTTTTATGTCATCAAATTGCTGTCCTTTCATGTCCCTCTTCATTACCAGAAACAAAAAGACATCACAAGGAGCAAGGTCAGGTTAATAAAGTGCATAGGGCAAGAGTGGCATGCTGTTTTTTTCCCCAAACTGGCTACATGAGCAGGCACATTGTCTTGTTGACAAAGCCAATCCCCCATCTGCCAAAAACCAGGCCTTTTTTTGTCTCACGAGGTTTCAGAACCTCTAAATAGAAAGCTTGATTAATAATCTGACTTGGTGGAACAAACGCTAAATGCACTACAAGTCTGCATTTTTGTCCATTCAAGATGTTGCTGGATCTCCAGAATGAGGTTTATCATCAATAGGCATTTCACCCTTTTTGAAATAAGAAAACCACTGGTATACTTGAGTTTTTCCCAAAGCGCTGTCATTGCAAGCTGTGTCCAACATCACAACAGTTTCAGTGGCATTTTTCTGAAGCAGGAAACAAAATTTCACAGTCACACGCCGTTTTCTTAAATCAGTGAAATAGGATGAAAACCCAGCTCTTGTGACTCCAGAGCTCATGTCCTTTCCTCAAAGCTGTGCTGCTTTATTAGAATGTATTGTGAAAAAAAATTAAAAACAAAAAGAATGTATTACAACTGTTCTATCTGATGGATCATATTGAGGCGGCATCTAGAGTCTTGAATGCCTCAAAACAGTTGTTTGGGGTTTTTTTTTAGATCACTTTATTGGGGACTCCTATTACAATCCATACATCAATTATATCCAACATATCAGTATATCTATCTATATGTATATATAGATATTCATGTTTTTTTTCTAGATATTGACTTTCTTTTGAGCTCTTGGGATCAACTTCCCCTTTTTTGCCACTGCTCCCCACCCTGAGAGATTATACATCTTTATTATTTTCAGATCTCACACCAACTGCTGTCTCCCTTCCCCTCTGGTTTCTGTTGTTCTTCCCCATGGATGGGAGTGTGTGATTATATTCCATTCATTGTGATCCGGTCCCCCCTCATTCCCCACCTCATCCTCTCTTCCCCCTACCCTTTTGTTATCACTATTCTCATTCCTGGTCCCACGTTCTGTGTGCCCTGAGTTTTATCTCTTGCCTATACCTATATACAAGTTCCAGTTCAGTCTAGAGTGGGAAGCAATACTGAGGTCATGATAGTTGGGGAGTGAGGGGACCTCAAGAGATCAGAGGTATATTGTGTGACTGTACTGCCTTCTGTACTGCCTTCTAATTGACTCATCACTTCCCTGCAACCCTTCTATGGGGGGAATGTTCCATAGACAGAATGTTCCACAGGTTTTGGGTCTCCACTCCAACACCCCTTCATTCTCACTGATGTATTTTGCTTGTTTGTTTACAGTTTGCTGTGAATCTTCTGATGCCCAGTTTCCAATCTCGACACCTCATGATCTCTCCCTCCCCATTGATGTGCATCTTGCATTTAGACATGATGCTTCACTTTTCAAGCCTTTAGGACCCCACAAACTGTATCTTTTAAGATCTGAGCACCATCTTCTGTCTTTGCCACATCTGCTTATGCAGCCATTTTGTCTTCAGTGATTTTGTGTGTGTGTGTGTGTACGTGTGTGTGAGCATCACAAAGTGCCATTTTGTTACAACCATGTGTTCTCATATTGAGGGAAGGTGTGAGACTCACAGCAGAAAATGGTATCAGTGCAGGCAAGCAAGACTCAGGTTTGAAATTTCAGCCTCTAGAACTGTGGGAAAATAAAGCCCTACCCCCCCGCCACTTCTGACACTGCTGTTATAGCAGCAGTCAGGCACCAAGAGATGGGAGAGTCAAAGGTTGTCCACTGCACCCAGCTATGCTAAGACACAGAGCCACTCCTCCCCACCCCACTTCAGAAATCCACCTTGCCATACCATAGGCCAAAGACTTCAGACTTCTACCAGTTCCCTCCTCTATTGGTTTTTAACCTTGAAAGTTTACCAGTCAAAATGAAGAAACACGTGAGCAAAACAAAGAAATCGTTGTCTCCACAGGAGAGGGAGAGAGAGACCAGACTTCAACCCTGTATTCCAAGACGTCAATACAACATACTGACATGTACCAGGGAACCAATAGAGAGATCTGTGGAGCCAGCCCAACCCCAACTATGTGGACACACACCCCCCCCCCTTCAGAAGAATGTATTTGAGAAGACAATACTGGGGCTAGAGCTTGGAGAGGGGCCATGTTGGACTGGAACACGTGGGAAAAGCAAAAAGGGATAGAGAGGGAGGAGAGGATATCAGCCTGAGGATGATGTTCCTGCTCAGAATAGACATCACACAGGGAAGACTGTAGGGCAATTCCCATCATAACATGGCATCCCTCACTGAAACATGACACTGCAGAGGGCACAATGCAGTGTCACAATGCGGGAATAGTGCACAGTTTGATCCCATCACACTGGGGCTAGGCACTGAGGGCATGCAGCAGAGCAGCAGGGAGAGCAGAATGATGATATCCACGGGGAATACTAAAAATATGCTTTGGGAACAGGGGTGGCACCCCATCAGACGCAACTGGAAAACACTCAAAGACCAACAAACAGACCTTGAACTATTTATAGGCTCTTCCATCTTTGTCAGTGGCTTTCTTTTTGTCACTGCTATTTTGTTTTGGATTTTTGTTGTTATTGTTCTGTTGTTTTTGACTTCCTTGGTTGCTTTATATGGTTTTGCTTGTTTTTTTTTCTGCACTTATTAATGTGTCTGCATATCTATCTAGATAAGATAGGTAGGATAATTAATTCGGAGATGAAAATAACAGGACCAATGGTTGGGAGGGGGGTACGGGAGAAGGGGAGGTGGGAGAAAGGAAGCGAGGGTGGGGGAGGGGAGGAGCCAACCCAGGGACTAGGGAACAACAAGTGAACTAAGGTCAATGGACTGCAGGTCGTAGGATGCCTAGTGGGACTTAATCAAGGGTGATGCAGCAGCGAGAAATTCCAAACCCGAATGATGGTGGCTGAAGATGATGGTGAGACAAGAAGAAAGTAAAAGGAAATAGAGAAAAGAACCATAAGGCAAAGGACATTTATAGAGGCCTAAATACCAGCTTGCACATATGGAAATAGAACTATGGACTCTTATCTATATGTTAAGAATTAAGGTTGCAAGTGGACATTGGGCCTTGACTCAAGTATTCCCTTTATACAAGAACACTTTTTTCTCACAATCCGACATTCTGTGATGCTCATCTTCCCAACAAGATCACTGAAGACAAAATGAGTGCATAAGCAAATGTGGTGAAGGAAGTTGATGGTGCCCGGTTATCAAAAGATATAGTGTCTGGGATCTTAAAGGTTCAAAGATAAACAAGCAGTCATCTAGCAGGGAAGCAACAAAGCCCACATGAAAAAAGCACACCAGCCTGGGTGATCATGAGGGGTTTATGGGATCAGATATGAGACATCTAAGACCCAGAACAAAATCAAACCCAAGGTGAATGGGGCTGGGGGACATGGAGTGGAGAAATAATGCCCAGCTGTCGGCAACTGGACATCCTTTCACAAAGGGGTCATAGGGAAGAGATGAAGCAGTCAGGGTGCAGTATACCACCAGTGAAACATAACTTTCCTCTGGTTCTTTGGTCTCTCCTCCACCCCACTATCATGAACTCAATTCTACCTTACAAATTAGATTTGATGAGAGAATACACACTATTACAGATAAGAGCCCATAGTGCAGGGAATCCAGGATAGATAAACCCCCGAGGATCAACAAGGAGAGTAGATATCCCAGGAGAATTAGGGGAGAGTGGCAGGGAGAAAGGAGGAATTGATCACAAGGATCAAACTAGAACCTTTTCCCAGGGGGACAAATAATGGAAAAGGGGTGATGGGGTTTTGGAGAACGATGTAAGATATGGAAATAATGATCTATAACTTTTCAAGGGTTTGTGAGGAAGGACGGGTGGGAGAGGGACGGGAAAGAAATGGGCAGCTGATATCAGGGTGTCAAGTGGGAAGATAGCTTTGAATATGATAGCAGCATATGTGCAAAGGTGCTTGACACATTGGAAGAATGCATGGATTGTGATAAGAGATTTAAGAGTCCCCAATAAAAGTTTTTTTTTAAAGAAATTGTTTATCTGCCGCCATGATCCCATCCCAGGTCTGGTTTGAATTTGCTTTTTAACGTGCAGTAGGCTCGTCAGCCTGGATTGACCTGACACAGAGATGAGATGACAGAAACTCATTGTGATCGGGGAGCATAACCAATTCTTAATCTATGGAGGTGCCCTGGAGGTGCTGGTCAGGTAAGTCTTGGACTGTTCACCCCATGGCTGATATTCCAGCATCACCATCCTTTGCAAAGGAGAAGAATGCCTGCTCCCGTAATGAATTAAAGCATTAGGAACCCTAACTGGGGTCATTATGAGTCAGCGCTAACTCAGAAAGTGAGTAGGGGGTGGGGGGGTTGGTGGTGGTGTTCTGGGGGTGATTCTAATTAAGGAAGTCGGTTACGAATCTATTGTCTGCTGGGCAGGATGAGTGGGTGTCTGTTTCCTGTGGCTGCCACGGCAAAGTATCACAAAGAGAATGGGTGGCTCAGAACATCAGAATTTTATTGTTTCCCAATTCCGGACACTGGGGTATGCAGTCAAGTCCATTTCTGCCCCATGAACCTAAAGGCTAGACCTGCACCACTGGGTTTCTTAGGCTCCCATGATTTTTCTTTTCCAACGTTTGCCTGTGGTTTGGGTGAATGTTTGCTGAGTTCATCCATCTTCCTTTAAAGCGTTCATTCACCTTTTGTTTGGTGACATTGCTTGCAATCCCTCAGTGTCACAGCTCTCTTCCCATGTCCCCCTTAAGCTCCCATTGCCATTTGCCCATCTCTTCTGCCTTTTCCTGCCTTCTGACTGTTCGTTTGGGGACAAATACTGAGGCAGAAATCCTTCTGGGAATGATTGCTGGGGCCTTTGCTCCCACGCGGCATTTTGCATGGCTGACCTTATTGTTGGTAGCTGAGTGCATCACCAGTACTCCTTCTGGAAGTCCAATTTGGGGATTCAGGCAGACCCATTCTCTTCACGCTGAAGAATTGAAGGCAGGACTGGGGAACGTCCAGTCCGTGGGCCACATGAGCCCCAGGAGGTCATCAGCACCAGCTAAATCTCACTGGCCGCACCAAAGAGAAACACTTCCAGCTATCATGCGAAGGGAGAGTTACTTCAGTGGATAACCAGTATGGCCCATGGATGAGTGTAAAAACAACCAACATCCTTTGGCAGAACAAAGGTTCTCCACTCCTGCTGTCTAGGGGAAGATACTTCTTTTGTGTCTCTGGGTTTCTGGTAGCCCCAGGCATTCTTGGCTTGGAGCTGCAGCTTCACTCCAATCTCCACCTCAGTCTTCGATCCATTTTCCCTCTGTGTTTGGGTCTCATTTTCTCTTCTTATCAGAACACTGGTCATATTGAAACACTGGATTCAGGTCTACCCTATTCCAATTGGCCTTGTGTTAATTTAACTGATAAAAATCCTCCAAAGATGTTGTTTCCCAATAAATTCCCATTCACAGACATTTGGGGTTAGGACCTCAATCTATCTTTGTGGTGAGCAGGCTTCAATCACTCACATAATGCTAACAATGTATAGTCCTTGTATGATTGCATGTCACCTGGACACTCTTGGCTAGGGGTGAAG
This sequence comes from Nesogale talazaci, assembly GCA_004026705.1. NCBI lineage: Eukaryota > Metazoa > Chordata > Mammalia > Afrosoricida > Tenrecidae > Nesogale > Nesogale talazaci. The sequence continues at coordinate 18,534 of PVJH01004592.1, forward strand.
TTAAACTTGTCAATCAAGTGCACCACTTTGACTCCCTACCTGCTGAGACTCTGTGTTCGCTGCCAGGGGTGGCCCCATGTGGGTCACCCAGCCCTAAGAGTTGTCAGTGCCCTGCCATGTTTTCACTGACCTTTTATCCATGGGACTCTGCGCCTGTTGCCGTGTGGTCTTCCTGCTTCCCTATTCTGCACCTACGTGACTCTGAGAGAGGGCCTTCATGACTAGCATCGGCCTTATGGACTGGACTTGGAGTTGGCTGGGATGGCTTCTTTTAATATAAGATTACTTGGTAATATAAAACTCTTTCTTCTACATATATGAGTCCATACATGAGTCTCACTGAGTTTGCTTCTAAGACAACCTGGTCGAACACAGGATGCAAGTCAGACTCTGAGAAGATGAGAGTGAAAAGAACCTGCAGGTGGCTTGGGTGGAAAAGAAGACCTGAGAAGGTGGCCTGAGCCTGCCTGCTGGAAGCTCTTGGAAAGAGGGAGAGAACAGGACAATTATTCCCAGAGAGGGAAGAATAGAGATACCCAGCGTTTGATATGTGGAAAGCGATTCTACCCTTGTCTGGTCTCATGGCATTTCCCACCCCACCCCATCCCTAGTACACATTTAAATAAAAACTGTTTTAGCAAATGAAAACAAGATTTGAAATGAGAGTCTTTATGAGCTTAACTCACTCTCCAATTATTCTACGTAGGTTAGACACTGGTATTGGTCGTTTACAAGACTTTGACTCGATAATGCTCTGAGGTTAGCAAGTCCCTCGTCACCTGGCTACACACTAGCTTGGAAGAGAGAGAGAGAGAGTCAATGGTAAAAGAAAAAGGACTGAGCAGATAGCTTCATACAGTCTAAGATGATGGCTAAGTTTCACTGAGGAGGAGATATTTCTAAGAAACCACAACTAGACATTTCTGTCTGCCTCGGGTGCATGTTCCTTGATGAACATGTACAGGACAATGGCTCTCCACCCAGTGTCTTAGCGTGCCACTCTGAAAAAAAACCTCCCAGATACCTTTCACTGTGCTCTAATCCCGGAATAGAGACTGCTAATGTGCCTTCCCAAACCTCTTGCAGTACTTTTTTCTGTGGTGGTTTATCAGAGGAAGCCAGCTTCTTATACATACATCATGGGTCTGGTAGGTGCAGTTGTACAGCGATAATGATTATTTATTATAATGAGGTTATAGAGAGCATGAAACAGAAAGAAATAATAAGTGTCAGACTCATATTACATCATGTTAGCATGTTCACCTCCCCCATGGAGCCATCCATGTGGAGAGACAGCGAGTGGGGGAAGGGATTACATGAGGGAGAGGGGTGGAGAGTGTCAGGAACTGAGAGGTAGGAGAGAGGACCTCTTTTTTATGTCCAATCCTTATATACCCTTTGGAGCCATGTCAAGCCCCTAATTACATACGTCACAGGAAGGGGTTGTGCCAAATTCACACGCTGTAGGAAAGGGAGGCATCGGGCTCCCATGTGACAAGACCAGACCCCAGACTCCTAGATGTGTGTGGCTAAACAGGTCACCTACAGATCATTAGCAACAGCATGTGAATCTGCCCAAAGGCTTCAATGAAAGGAACCAACAACCTAACAGCAGGGGAGTCGGTTCTATGGTGAGACACACAAAGGTCTCAGATAACTGGGAGCTTCAGGGAGAATATCTAACTACTGACTTCCAACTAAATGCTGAAAAATAGTTTGCTTAATATTCTGGAGTATATAATTGTGGAAAAGTCCTGTCCTTGTCCCACTGTTGTTTCCTCCACCCAGAATACTTAATGACCACACATAGAAGTTGTACACATTCCTCAAGGCCAAATAACCCTGGGGACCCAGAGGAATAAGCACTCCGCTGTTAACTGAAAGGCCTATAGTTCAAACTAAGCATTCACTCACTCAAGAAAGGCATAGCAGTCTGCTTCTCTACAAGCTATAGCTTGGAAGCCTTGTGGGCAGTTTTCTGTCTGATAGGGTCACTGAGCATCAGAATGGACTTGACAGCAATGGTTTTTTGGTAGTTCTCAAGGGCAAGTGAATCAAGACTCGGCTTCATCATCTGTAGCAGGAGTTGACAATCCAATCAGCCAATCAATCAGCTACTGTGGACTATGCTCCCTGGGGTTTTCAATAGCTGCTGTTTCACAAATATAATGTGTAAGGACACATGCAAATGAAAACAAATGGATTTTCATTCCCCCTTCTGGAAATGCAGGGTCCATTACAAAATCTTTCGCTCTCTCTTAGAAAAGTCCATACATCTAATATGTTTCCTCAAGTCCCTTGCCATCAACTATAACTTAAAGTTATTCTTCCAGGTTTAGGTGGCCCGAGGCACTTTGGTGGCATCTTGGTGACAAGGACTTGGGTTGCTAAGCACAAAGTCAGTTGACTTTGAAATGAGTTGGTATCAACTCGATGACATAGATTTGTTTTCTCTCTCTCTCTCTCTCTCTCTCTCTCTCTCTCTCTCTCTCTCTCCCTCTCTCTTTGGTTTGCTTTTGGCTTAAGCATCTCAGTCTCCAAACTGAAAATCATCCTCAGTCCAAAGGGTACGAAGGTTAAGTCAAAAAGGGTTTTCTACAAAATCATAACAGCCTTTATCAAGCAAAACTGTCAAAGCATGAGACTATGGTTACATTTAAGTGTCTACACTTCTCAGGGCAGTATTTCCATCTCGCTAACACTTCTTGGACTAATTCTGAGCTCTTCAATTGATATTACAACTAATGTACAATTAGGGAATCTTTGAAAACGTCAAATAGTGTTCCTTTGGTGCATTCAGTGCGCTTGGAGAACAAAGAGAACTTGGGAAAGAGCAAAAAAACAGGGCTGGAAAGTGGACAGGTAGAGTTTCCCAACAACATGGAATAGTGCTTTCCACTCTCAACGTGGGAGCAGGTGCTTTATTGTGATGGGGCAGGAGTGGGGGACAGGGCAGGGGGACACACAAAAACTTCAGGGCAATTTTCCTGACCCTTTTCACACTAATACAATTTTCTTTAAAAATGCTTCCTAATAGTTTTAATTACCATTGTCCTTCCAGAAAAATCTATCAAGACTTTCCTGTGAAATTCTCCAAAACAGTCTGCTCTGACACCTGTCTAGACCAGTGATTCTCAATCTGTGGGTCACGACCCCTTTGGGGGTCAAACAACCATTTCATGGGGATTCCCCAATTCATAACAGTCTCAAAATGACAGTGATGAAGTAACAATGAAAATAATTTTATGGTTGGGGGTGACACCTAATCTGGTGTCAATTTGAGAGTTAAGAATGTAGGGGTGGTGTCTAGCCTGTCGATCTGGGGATAGCCAATGAGACTTCTGTGTGGGCGTGGCCTTCTCCTCTGAGAATTCTGGGAAATCCAATACTTCCTGCTTGGAGGCAGGAGACAGTCTCTCTCTTAAGTCACTCCCTTGGAGACTCTCCACTGACAAGACACACGGCAAAATGCTGATAGACTCTCTGCCCTGAGAACTGAAGGAGCCACTTGGAGAGCCCTGCCAGCACTGAGATGTTTACAGCTCCATTGGATCCAAGGACTTTCTACCCACTGGCCTATGATCACCCTGCATTCAGCATCATTGCATGTCTGAAGAGGACTTTATGGAGCGGTATCAGACATATGGGCGAATATCAGACTTATGACCTTCAACTGGACTGGGTTAGGATGCTTTCTCAATGTTCAACTGCTCTTGTATATAAACCTCTTTCTTATACACGTATGCGTGTTTATGAATTTGTTTCTCTAGACTACCCAGACTAACACAGGCGGTCACCATAACGTGAGGAACTGGTATGAAAGGGTTGCGATGTTAGGGAAGTTGAGAACCATTGGTCCAGATCTTTTGGGTTTGGTTTGAAGATACCCTTGGCAGTCTAAGACAAGTGTAGCACTAGGGTGATGTGTCTGCAGCCCACCCCCCCCCACACACACACACATACACACTGATGACTGTCACAGATCCAAAGACACTGTGTTTGGTATAAGCCTGTACATGTAGATACTGGAATGTTTTTTATCTCAACCTCATGCCAGAAAAGGAGTGATTTTTATCTTGAGCATGTGAATGCCATGGCCGATAGCCACTCAGTGATGATGCAGAGGGTCTGCTTTCATCCTGTCTTTGCATTCACCCTTCCCACTCACATTGCATCCCTTTCAGGTTTGCCCCTCTCACCAACACGGAGGTGTAGCCTCTTAAGGTGGGTGGAAGCATTGAAGTAACTAGCACAGGCACAGGCACATACTACAAACTTTGACTAACCATAAGAGCATTCCTAAATCGCATCTAGTTGTGCTGTTGTCTCAACTTCTCAACTCATCTATGCACTATCTCGACACGTATCACTTTCTGGTTTGTAGTTTGATTCGTTAGATACAGAGTTTGACCCCTTCCTTAGACTTTAAAGGGCTTCTGGATGCTCATTGATTAAAGAGCTCAACTGCTCTAAACAAAAGATAGGCAGTTGGAAGTCACCAGCTGCTCCACAGGAAGTGAAAGTGGCAATCTACTTCCCCCACTATCATGATCCCAGTTCTACCTTACAAATCCAGCTGGACCAGAGGATGTATGCTGGTAGGGATGGGAATTGGTAACACAGGAAATTCAGGCCAGAAGCATCCCTTAGGACTGGAGGTGAGAGAGGTGATAATGGGAGGGTGGAGAGTAGGTGGGGTAGAAAGGGAGAGCATATTGCAAGGATCTACCTATGGCCTCCTCCCTGGAGGAGGGCCAATGGAGAAGTGAATGAGGGGAGATGTCAGATGGTGTAAGACATGACAAAATAATATTAATTTATAAATTATTAGGGGTTCATGTGGGAGCAGCGAGGGAGGGGGAAATGAGGAGTGGATACCAGGGGCTCAAGTGGAAAGCAAGTGTTTTGAGAATCAGGAGGGAAACAAATGTAGAAAAGTGCTGGACACAATGGATGTATGTGTGGATTGTGATAAAAGTTGTATGAACCCCCAATGAAATGATTTTTTCAAAAAAAAGAGAGACTAAGACATGTGTACTAGTGTAGTACCGTGAAAACTTTCCCTATGAATTTATACTCATATTTATTTAAAAATAAGCAGTACAAATGTATTTATATTATAAATTACTGTATAAATGTATACAGATGCTGATATTTATGATTTCATTCTACAATGCATTTGATACCTGTAAACTTTGGATTGTATTATGACAGTTATTTAATTTAATCCTTAATCTATAAATATGTATTACAGATTAAAAAGAAAATGATTCACCGCCTTGGGAACCCTAAGGGACAGACTTAGTCTGCCTCCCCAGCCCCACCCCTGCCCGAGGGTCACCATGAGTTAGAATGGACTCCACAGCACTGGATTCGGTCGGAGGATTCGATTTCAAGCTTTTTCTCACCAGGAGAGGGGTAATTCATTTTTCTATTCCCTTAAAGACACTGCAAGCTTAAGCACACAAGGAACACAAGAATTCAGGTCATGAGTCATGGTCAGTTCTATCTCCTCCAGAGAAAGCAAAACCGACTTAATTTGAACAAGAATGCATTCGTTACGTATTAACCTAATCCAAACTCAGTGACTTGTTCCAACGAGTCGGCACCTCCAACAAGGTGATTAGCTTCGTCTGATTTCCCAGCACAGCACTGTGGACAGTTACTAATCAAGGCTTGTGGATTCCGAAATGTCCTAAGAGAAGAGAAGATTAAGTTGCCAAATGGGTGAGCTATATTGAATGTGCTTTCTCATCACCTGCCACCTAGTGACAGGGCAAGTCGTTTGTAACCATCACACTGTGTTAAAGATCATCAAACCTCAAGGGCAATGGAAATTTCAGCTCTGTTATCCTGGGTGTATCTAGCAAGAGCATTTGGCTATGAGCGGAAGGAAATGGCTCCAGAAGCCTGAGTACAATGACTCTTCCAAGAGAAGAGAATGGAGAAATACAAGTCAGCCTTCACATGAATATCCAGTCCTGCTACCTGTCCCCTTTTTTGACTGTGATCAAAGGACATGAAGCCATTGGGTGGTCTCTATCCCTCCTTCCACCCTTGTCTTTTTTTTTTTTTGGGGGGGGGGGAGGTGTAATCACTGCTCTCCAGTGGTGGGAGTAGGAGGCCCAGCCCCACTGCTGGAATTGAACCTCTGTCCCAGTGGGCCGCAGTCCTGCACACAACCACTACGCCACCGAGGCTCAGCCTTCCCACCCTTGTCTTTTACAGTTCTAATCTACAAAGGCTGGTTCAAAACAGGAATGCAGGGACTTGTACATTGGGAGTGAAAGGAAAGATTGAGGTCAGGCATTGTTTAACGTAAATATGTGGCATCAGGGAAAGAAAGATCTCAAAATCAAAGCTGAAACCCAAAGCCCTTGGTTTGCAGACGAACATCCGATGAGGCAGTTCTACTCGGCAACATGTGGCATCACTAGGCCTTTCTCCGGCCTTGATGGCAATGGGTTGGGTTTGAGTTCAGGTCTCGGGCGCACTTGGTAATCAAGGAGGGATGAGGTAGAAGACAGAAGGGAAAAACTGTCAACCCTATGCAGATCATTGTTGAAATTGGATGCTGAGTACATGATGGTCTGTAACTGGTTCTCAACCTTCCTAATGCTCTGATGCTTCCATATAATTCCTTATGTTGTGGTGACCCGCAACTATCAAATTGTTTTCATTGCGACTTCATCATTGTCATTTTGCTACTATTATGAATTGGGCGACCTCTGTGAAAGGGTCGTTCCAGCCCCCAAAGGGGTTGCGACCCACAGGGTGAGAAGAGCTGGTCTATAAGAATCTTCCAATATTTATATATGTTTTAAATCTTCCACAGTTTTTTATAAAAGACTTTAGTCCTCTTTAAATGACATGGAAAATCTGTTCTGAATAGCTTCTATCCTAAATCATTTCCCCAACCCTTTTCCCACTGAACTGACCACTTAAAGTGTTGTGTGGAATGAGGGGTGGAAAAAACCAAAAGGCCTTTAAAAAATCAGCAAAATATGAAAAATAAAAACAAAAGCATACCAACAACAACAAAAAAAAAAACATTTCTAAAAGCAGCAAAAACAAAGAAGCTAGAAATAGAAGTGAGATCTTATGACAAGGAATTTTCTTCATGAAAGGACCTACATCTTATGGTGTGCTTTTGTATGAGCACATAGGGTGAGACCTGCCTCATAAAAGAATCAATGAGGCAAAGGAAGGTGCTCAGGCGAGTTCCGGGCAGGGTGTGTGAGATGCACCACGCCTCTAATACTAGCAATAACAATAGAATTCAGAGTAGTAGTTCGGTCTTCAACCGAACTGAGAGCTGGGTTCTGCCTAGGCAGCCCTCTTTCCATCCAGGCTCCTAGTACCATCCTTCCAAAAGGAGTCCCACAGGGCCCTGCTCCCCTAAGGCAACCCCTCCTGCCTTTTGCAACAGCAGTCACTTCAAATGCCACTCTCCTCAGAGGAAGGCAGCTTGAATGCTAAAGGAATACTCTCTGGAGCTCATCTAAGTCCAAAGCCCGTGACTCTATTCTGTAATTTCTATGTCAGAACAGAAAAGGACTCCGTGGGGTTTTCTTTTTTTCCTTTCTTTCTAAATTCATTTTACTGGGGGCTCTTACAGCTCTTTCCACCATCCACACATCCATCATGTTGAGCACATTTGTGCGATTGTTGCCATCATCCTTTTCAAAACATTTTCCTTCTACTGGAACCCTTGGTATCAGCAACTCTTTTTTTCCTCCCTCCCCCAAGCTCCCATGCTCATGAACCCTTGATAAATTATTGTTAATTTCATATCTTATGCTTTCCGCTGTCTCCCTTCACCCACATTCCTGTTTTTCTGTTTCTGAGATAAGGAGGTTCTACATAAATCGTGGCAATTGGTTCCCTCTCTCTTTCCCTTACCCTCATGGTCATCAACACTACCATTATTGCTCCTAAGGGGATCAACTATCCTGGATTCTGTGTGTTGAGACCTCTTCTCTGTACCAGCATACCTGTTCCTGTCTAGCTGGATTTGTAAGGTAGGGCTGGGGTCATGATAGTGGGATGGGAGGAGGCATTAAAAAACTAGAGGAAGGTTATGTCTTTCATTGGTGCTATTCGGCACCCTGGCTGGCTGGCACCTTTCTTGTAACCCTTCTGTGGGTGGGTGTCCAATTGTCTACAGATGTGCTTCAAGTCTTCACTCTGACCCGCATCATTTGCATCAATATGATAGTTTGAGGTCGTCTGATGCCTGATAAAAGGAAATAAACATTGTTCTCAGAGTAGGAGACCTACAGAAAGGGTAGAAAGTTAATATTGTGTTAGTGTAGTTTAAAGAATAGAGACCTGCAGGAGAGTCCTCCTCTAACTTCCCTAGGCAACAGTCTCTCTCCAAGCTGATTAAAGAAGTGGTTTTAGTAGGGCAGGCAAGAACCAGAATTATGTGTTTTGGGGGCAAGGGTTCTTGGGGCAGTTTGTATAGACACACAATTTTATGAGCTCTTTTTAGTGCATGTACCCATGGCGCTGAACCAAGATGCAGTCCAGGAATTCAAATGGAGTTAGTAGGAATGGCATCTGAGATACTTCACATAACTAGCTGGGAAAGTGCATGGTTCCTTTGTTCTTCCTTTGCATGCCAAGCTCATGCTGGAATTGTTGTGTTAGGTCACTTTGCGGTCATCAGTAGCCTTGCAGTGAGTGGCTCTACAACTAGGTGAACCGTGTCTGTCAAGAGAAAGATTGCTTGTTGGTGAAAAATCAAATACATGTAGCTTTACAGCCTGGGGCGGGGGGGAGTTATCCTCAAATAGCCATGCCACACCGCCTGTCACGCCCCTCTTCATGGTTGTGGTGTGAGGCATTATTGGTGCCACCTGTGAGTTCTCTCTATATGGCTCGCTTCCATGATTAATTTAATTCTCGTCAGATCTCAACCTCTCTCTCAGTCATGAAGGATCCACAACCACAGAAGGATGGACCCAGTGCCTTCCTCCCAGGAAGTATTCGGTGTCTAATTCTTAGGTTTCCCCTTTAGCATCACCATCATGATCCTGATAGCTTACCTGTCCACAGCCTTAGAGGTCAATCAGAGCAGCAGTGCTCAACCTGTGGGTCGCAGCCCCTGGGAGGTTCAAACGACCCTTTCACGGGGGTCACTCGATTCACGAGAGTAGCCAAATGACAGTGATGAAGCACGCCAGCAAAGATGATTGTATGGCTGGGGAGTCACCGGGACATGAGGAACTGTCTCAAAGGGTCGTGGCCTCAGGAAGGTGGGGAGCCACAGCTCCAGAGAGTAAAGAATAAAAGTCAGACACCCTCACTCCGTATCCAAAGGACTGGAACTCAAGGCTTTCTAAAACCGAGGTCACTTTTGCTCAGAACAAGTTTTGTGTCCTGAAGAAGGAGAGCAGGCTCTCAAATCCAGAGTTCCTTTCTGACTTCTAGATTTCTTCCCCAGAAAACAGAGCCTCCAAAGCAAATGCCCAGCCACAGGGTGAATTCCAATGCCTAACTACCTGATACAGTCTCCTCTTTCTCACTCTGAGCAGCCTGCTGCTCACAGCCCAGCACCTAACCCCCAGCGCCACTTGGGCTTCTTGTGGACATCTCAGGAATGATCATACTCATTTGACTAGACTGTAAGGCTTGCACGTAAAAGTCCTTATACACAGCCTAGCATATACAGGTTCCAGCTTCTTGTCAGAGCTCAGTATATTGCACAATTTTTGAGTAACCACATAAAAAGAAAACCATATATTTCAATACAGGATGAATTACTACCATACTCCATGAATGATTTTAAATGCATGTAAGTATTCTATTAAGTTGGCATTCCATGATGCTCTCCTTCCCGAACACAATCACTAAAGACAAAATGAGTGTATAAGCAAGTGTGGTGAAGAAAACTGATGATGACCAGCTATCAAAAAATGTAGCATCTGGGGTCTTAAAAACTTGAAAGTAAACAAGCTGCCATCTAGCTCAGAAGCAACAAAGCCCAAATGGAAGAAGCACACCAGCTTGTGTGACTACAAGTGTCAAAGAGATCAGACTTTAAAGAACTAAAATCATAACATTGTGTGTCCACCTTCCTGATATGATCCCTGACGACAAATGTGCGCATAAGCAAATGTGGTGAAGTAAGCTGATGGTGCCTGGCTATGAAAAGATTTAGGGTCTGGGGTCTTAAAGGCTTCAAAGTAAACAAGCAGCCATCTAGGTCAGAAGCAACAAAGCCCACATGGAAGAAGCACACCAGTCTGTGTGACCATGAGGTGTCGAAGGGATCCGGTATCAGGCATCAAAGAACTAAAAATTGTATGATAAATGAGGGGGGGGTACAGATCGAGGCCCCAAAGCTCATCAATAGGTGAAGTGACATCCCCTTACAGAGGAGTCACAAGGAGGAGATGAGGTACCAGTCAAGGTACAGTGTAGCAACAATGAAATATGGAACTTTCCTCTAGCTCTTAAATGCTTCCTCTCACTCACTATCCTGATCCCAACTCTACCTTACAAATCCAGCTAGACCAGGGGATGTACACTGGATCCAGAAACATGGGGAATTCAGGACAAATGATCCCTTCAGAAACAGTGGTGAAAGTGGTGATACCTGAAGGGTAGAGGGAAAGTGAAGTAGAAAGGGGCAACCAACTGCAGGAATGTACATATAACCTCCTCCCTCGCGTGCGAACAACAGGAAAGTGGGTGAAGGAACAAATCGGACAGTGTATGATATGATAAAGTAATGACAATTTGTAAATTATTATGGGTTCATGGGGGAGTAGGGAGGGAGGGGAAATATGAGAAGCTGATACCGGGGGCCTAAGTAGAAGGAGGATTTTAAGAGAGAATGATGATGGCAACAAATGTGCAAATGTGGTCTGCATAGAATTGATGTGTGTATTGATCGTGATAAGAGTAGTATGAGTCCCCAATAAAATGATTTATATTAAAAATACATATAAGTATGAGATGACAGCAAATTAAGCCTACATAAAAGCATTCAGATAGATGTGAACATAAAAATAAAAAAGATGAGTCATCAGAATCGCACTAAAATAACATGTGCAACATTCATTTTCCTTTTCCTATTGAAAGGTGCAACTTTACGTAAAATTTCAGAATCTTTCACATCTCAACTTATGTTTGTACTATTGTTATCAAAGATCCAATGGCTAATTAACAGAGTCTTAAAATGATTTTTTTACATACCTAAAGAGCTTGCTTCCCTTTTCACTTAGCCTTTTAAAACTCATGTTTTCTTTTAATGTAGATTAGTATGTAAAGACGCAATCTAAGAAATCGTAGCAATATCGGAGAGTTTGGCAAAGAAAATTAGAAAAAAGACACTTGCATCTCTCTACATAGAATGAAGAACACTCGCATTGGTAAACTGATTCTTTGAAAGTATTTCTTTCATACTTCTTAACATTGAAACTAGTTTTTATTGTACGTGACAAACCAAGGGCCTGACCCAGCATACTGCTATTGATTTACTCAAGAAGCATTTCAATATGTGTAAGTGTGAGGCTCTTAGAAACCATTCAGTTCCATTAAATTAAAGATGAGAAACACACACACACGTACAAAAGCTTCATTTATCGTCCAGTTCTGCTCTTGCTTCTTTGGTATTTGTTTTACTTGCAAAAAAAAAATTACACCCACTGTTCCTGTGGTACTTACACAATTTCATGTCACCTTGAGAGACAGGAAAGGAATAGGGTTTAGCCTGGCCATCAGGTCCCAGCCTGATCATGCCTCTTGGTGGGTATGACCTTCTCATGAGGATTCTGGGAACTTCCTATTTTTCTCCCTGAAGGAGGGTCACACTCTCTCTGCTCCACTTTCCTGTTGAGGAGCCAAGTGGAGATCCACTTTTCGCCCACTGGCCTGTGATCTTCCTGCGTTTGGCATCATTGCATGTGACTGCTGCCTGAGTCTAAAGAGGAATTTATGGACTGGTATTGGACCTATGGACTCATATCAGACTTAGAGACTTGATCTGCACTGAGCCGGAACATTTTCTCCATATACACTTGCACTCTGAGATAAAGTTCTCTCTTACATATGAGAGTCCCTGGATTTGTTTTCCTAGTAAACCCCATCTAACATAGTCCCCAAGTTGTTTCTGACTCCTCAGACCCCTCCAGAGCCAAGTAGAACTGCCCTAGAGGGTTCTGAAACATCAAATCTTTACAGAAGCAGAATGCCCTATCTTGCTGCAGCACAATGGCTGGTGGATCGAACTACCAAATTTTCAACTATCAGCTGAACATTTTTGTTTGTTTTTGTCTTTCTCTCTCTTTTTAAGTCATTTATTGGGGGGGGGGCTCGTACATCGCTTTTCACAATGCATAGTTACATATAGTGTGCCAAGCACCTTCATATGCCGGCTTTCGTTAACATTCTCCAATTATCTGCTTTTCCACTCAGACCCTTGATATCAGCTTCTCAGCCTTCCACCTCCGTCCTTCTTCCCGCCTCACTGCCCCCCCCCTCCCAATCCTCATTACTTTATAAATTATTATTGTTTTGCCATCAGCTGATCATTTTAATGGCTATCCTATCAGGGACCCCTGTTCTATTCAACATTGTGAAAAATCGGGATTGGGTAACGGCATATAGGTTTCTCCTAAGGATTGATTTTAATGTAACATGAGGAGGTCATCTTACCTTCCAGAATCTTCGGGAGTTGGGGGGGAGGATTAGGAATTGAGGGATGTTTTTGAAAAAATGACAAAACAAGCGTTCAAAAACTATTACATAGCCTTTATCAGAGGCATCTCTACCATCCTACAATCCAGTCAAGAACTGGCCTGAGGACCATGGACTCTAGGTAAGATGCTTGCTCTGGGAAGGCAATTAGTAACTTTAGAATATGCCCCGCCATTCAAAGAGACCTTTGGTCCAATCCCCAGGAACGATCATCAGGACACTTGTATCTGCCCATGATCTTTCCTCTTGATTTTAGGAGAGCGGACAAAATAAAAAGAATGGTATTCACCAACTAGCTGTTAAGTAACTCGCCAAAAAGCTCTGGGCAACCTTTCCCCAGAAGACAACTATTGCAACAAGGGCAGGACATGTCAGGTTTGAAAAAGTGCCTTTGGGAAATTTCTCTCTGTTTGAAAATCTGTGCGCCCTTTTCACTTATGGTGGATATTAGAGAAATCTGCCCAGTGAATATCCCTCTGGTGGGATGAAAGTATGGTGATGGAATGCTCTCTCTCCCATCTTTGCTATTTCGGGAGACCATAAAGGGCAGAACTGGGCTACCCTTTACAGCAGACAATCACTTGATCCACAGCCCAGCTGGCAAATTTCTTTGTCTTCAGCTCTGACCAAGTACTTAAGAGTTTAGGATTTTTCAGAGACTTTATTTTTAAAAAACCCAAAACACTTCATTGCTGATTCATGCACACATTAATGAGGAATGTATCTAAGTATTGCGTAACTTGGTTTGGGGTAAGAAACCAAGCAGACAGTAGAAAAAACTTTGGGGTAGCTATTGCCTTTTGGTACATTAAATTTTCTCTCTTGGTCATTGGAAGGCAAACAAAAGGATGCTTTTTAAGCGAAACCTCTCATCCCTGATATTTGGCAGGGTTCCATAGCAATGACCTTCAAGGTCAGATGTTTTACAAAACCATGCACATAACCAACCCCCAGCCCAGTGACATGCGTTTTTCTTACTGGATCCTACGTTCTGTGTTTCTCGGATGAAGTTTGGACATATGTGAAATGAAGATAGAAGTCAACCATCACTTGCCAAACCCTGTGGAGTTGCATCGTACATAGATTAATTTATGAGAGTGAAACTCAAGGGAGTTTAAGCCTTTGGCAGGAAGAGAGGATTAGAAGGCAGAGAGCAAGGAGAGGAAGTGAAGAACAGAGAAGATGAGACATTTCAAAGAGTGCAGGGGATCCCTGGGGGACATTGCATGGTGTATGCCCAGGAGGTCAAAGGATACTGAAAGAATAACGACTTGTCCAACATGAATCAAGAAAGGCTCCTTGTTAAGCTGAGAAACTGGGAGGTGTAAGAAAATCATTGAAAGGCACATTCGGCAGTAATTTTCACTATCTGCAACATTCATTAAGTGCCATTACTAATGACTGCTTCAAGATAATTCACTATTTAAACATGATGACACATCTTACACCGCATCTGAATGGTACAATGCACTGTGTATCATTATTTTCAAAGTCTGCCTTAGAAATTTTCAAATGATCTTTTTTGACACACGATGATTAATAGCTAACAAATTTTAATTTTAAATATTCTCCCCACTGTTTACTGGATTCAACAGGCAAGATCTCCTAAAATTATTATTCGACAGACAAGAAACAAACTCCTCTGCTCTTTAAATGTCAGAGCAAAAGCATCCTCAAAGATCTCACCAAATATGATTTGTATAAAAAAGATCTCAGGACTCATAATTTTTTCTACCAAGTAGGCCTCTTAGACTCTTTCCACTCATGTTTTGCATGTCCATATGATAAAGAATGAAAGAAATTGGACATGATTGGGAAAAATTAGTGCACAGGACTAATGGACCATACTAACTTCATGCTCTAAGGTCCTGGGGCCAAAAAAAAAAAAACTAGTAAGTGTCTGGAGACCATGAGCACCCACTCTGAAAAAGGTCAATCTCATTGGAAAACCCTGGGTAGGGTGGGAGTAAAACATGGAACCAAAGTCAGCATCATAAAGAAGATCAGGCTTACTAGTACCTGGTAGAATCCATGAGACCATAGTCTAGAACAGAATATACTTCTGCAACTCATTTTTAGTCAAGCAAAAGGTCTATGACGTGATCAGTAACATTAACCAAGTGTCCACTGCTTAGAATAATCAACCATTTAGAAGCAAAATGTTTTGATTTGGTGGGTGTGTTATCTTAGTGGACTAGAGAAACAAATTCATAGATGCTTATATATGCACATGAAAGAGCTCCATATAAAGAGTAATTGAACATTTAGAAACCATCCAAGCCCAATCCACATCAAGCCCATAAGTCCAATATTAGCCCCTCTGTCCAGTGCTAGTCTGCAAATTCCTCTTCAGACTCAGCAATATGTGCAATGACTTCGAGTGCAGGCAGTGTACAGGGCAGTGGGTGAAAAGTCTTGTGGATCCACTGGCAGTGGAAGCATCTCAGCCCTGGCGTCTGTCTCCATGTGGCTCCTCCAGCTCCAAGGTTGGCTCTGGCTGCCATCAGCACAGCTCCATGTGGCTTGTCAATAGGAACACCTCACAGGGGGTCAGTGTGTGCCCCTCCAGCAAGCCATTTATCTCCTTAGTGCCTCCAAATGAGGTCATCAAGCTGTGACCTGATTGACAGGCTAAGCACTGGGGCAAAGCGCAGAGGGCAGGAGAGAAGAATTGAAAAGAGGAACCATTGGGTCGGAGTAGGCAACACGGTGTTATAGAGTGGGGATTGCAGCCACTAACATGAAGCAAAATGTGTAGCACTTGTTGGATGGAAAACAGATTTGTTCAATAACGCTTCACGCAATTCACAACAAAAAGGTTCTTTTATTTTGTTTGGGTTTAAGCAGGAAGAAAGAAATCAAAGACTCATTCTGCTTTTTGTCCAGGGCATTTGGCAGTGTACCATCCTACCTTGATGTTGATGATGTGGAGACAGAAGTTGGCAGAAGAAGCTGTTGCTGGAAGCAGAGACCTTTTAAGTTACTTTGGCCCAGAGTCAGAGTCCACGAGAAGTTGAACCAGGAAAAGAAAAACAGAAAAATCATCTGGTTTGGCTGGCTCTCAGGGACCTGACCCCGACCTGAAGTGAATGCAGTTCATATGAGAAGGGTAATAGGATATTTCCAGTTTCCTGTCACACCTCTTTCCCACATATTTATCCACATTCTCCTCATCCTTCTGAGACCAATAGTTTTCCAGTGTACTGAAAGTCCACATGCATCTCTTCCCCTTTCTAATTCTTTTTTTTTTCATTTCAAACATAATGTATCCCTTTCTAATTCTTTTTGCACTTGCCTGTACTTTCCGATTTGCACTTTTTAAATGAACTTTTCAATTCTCTGGATATCCTATACACAAAAGCGAGTGTCTTCACGCTTTCTTTCCCTCCTCTCAATGCATGGGACCCTTATCACAAATGGTTATGATGATTGTTTAGTCAAGTTATCTCAGCTCTTTCAGCATGGAGAAGGTTATTTTCTGATCCAAAAAGTAAAAGTCATTCCATGAAACCTTAAAATAAATGTGGTATCTACTGTGGTCGGCTATTTCTATTTACGAGTTGATCGATGCTAAGATCCCCATTATTTCTCCAGACAAAAGCAGCCTACCAAAGTGAGAGGAGACTCCGTGAAATCAAGCAATTTGCCCAAAGTTGCACCATGGGGGGCAAGGAAGAAGCAGGATGTGAAGCTAAGTCTTACTCGAAAATCCATGCTCTTTTCACCGTAATCCAACTATTTAGATGTTATGTTTCACATGGTCATATGACAGCCCTTCCTAGGTGAAGACACGTATTTACAAAATCTGAAGTGTGACTTTGTCCAGATGGCATGCTTTACCCTCAGTACCAGTTACCATTGAATCAACCCCAACTCAGGGGGGCCCCAAGTGTATCAGAGCAGTACAGTCTTCTGTGACTGGGTTTTCAGAAATTGATCATTTTCTTCCCAGGCACCTCTGTGGGACTTGAACCTCTGGTCTTTAACTCAACAGCAGAGCATATTAACTGTTTGCAACAACCAGGGACTTCAAGCACTCAGTAAGGAGACCAGAGAATAAGCCCTGGTTTCTATCCCCAACACTAATGAGCCTCCACTAATAAGAATTTAGGGACCAAACCAACATCATCGAATATCTCATGTGCCCTCTGGGACAGTTACATACATAATCTATCAATTCGAGGAAGGGGTGGAGGTTAGCCTTTCAGTCAGGTCACAGCTCATTTGGAGGCAGTATCTCTAAGGAGATAGTGGCTTGCTGGAGGTGGGGCACACACTGACTCCCTGCAAGACATTCCTGTTGACATGGCACATGGAGCTATGCTGATGGCAGCCAGAGTCTTGGAGCTGAAGGAGTCACATGGAGACCTACGCCAATGCTGAGATGCTTCCACTGCCACTGGATCCACAAGACTCTTCACCCACTGCCCTGTGAGCTGCCTGCACTCAGTCCTTGCGCGTGTTGCGTGAGTCTGAAGAGGAATTTGCAGACTAGCACTGGACAGAGGAGCTAATATTGGACTTATGGGCTTGATGTGGATTGGGCTTGGATGGTTTCTAAATGTGCAATTACGCTTTCTATGAAGCTCTTTCATATGCACATATGAATGTCTATGAATTTGTTTCTCTAGTCCACTACGACTGACACATCCTTTATGTGGCAGTCGTGTGGCTTATGTTAATTTTATGATTGAAATGCAGGGGTGGAGTCTAGCCTGTTAATCTGGAGATAGCCATTGAGTAACCAATGAGGCCTGTATGTGGGCATGACTTTCTCCTGAGACTTCTGGGAAATCTCACAATATTTCCCTTGTGAAGATGAGATGCTATCTTACTCAGTTGTTGGGAGTTAGTCTCAGAGACAATGAATCATGGACAAGACAAGATGGCAGCATCCAAGAAGCTGGAGGAGCCGGCGGAGAGCCCACATGGCTTTGCCCTGATGGAGCCAGACCTCTGAAGCTGGGGCGACCACATGGAGACCTCTACCAGTGATGAGTTGCTTCTGCTGTTGATTGACCCTGAGCCCTGGAAGGAAGGAGTCATGTGGAGACCCCTGCCAGTGCCGGGATTCTGCACCCACTGACCTGTGACTTTGTGAGTCGGAAGGAGACTTTATAGACTGATTTCAGGCATATGGGTTAATATTGGACTTGTGACTTTGAACTGGACAGGGCTCAATGTCCTGTTCCTCTTGTATATAAACCTTTTCCTTATATCTATATGTGTGGCTATGAAATTTGTTCCTCTAATCTACCCGGTCTGACACACTTTAAATCAAAACTTCTCCAATCAAACTGACATTTCAGATTTCTTACACAGAAATAAAAAAATTATTTAGTGATGTAATGAACTCCATAACAATAAGTTTGGTGTGTTTGGGGTTTTTTTTGAGTGAGGTAGGTAGTGGCAGGGGGGTTATTCAGGACAAGACTAGGCACCATCAGCCTCATATATTGCTGGAGATTTCATATGCTGTGCAATCTATCTTGCATCTCTATTCAGTAGATAATCTAGGAGAATTTGGGACAAGTGTTCTTACCAATGATTATCTTGAATCATTCAATGTAAACAAATGAGAAAGCTTTTCGTTCCTGGCTGAAGATCACTCATTTGTAACTTAATGAACTAAGGTCAGCATACCATGGGTCTATAAACTCAAAAGCTCACATCCATTGAGTTGACTTCTACTCATAGTGACACTATAAGACAAACTAGAACTGCCTTTTTGCCTGTCCAAGGCTATAAATCTTTATGGGAGCAGAAAGTCGCATCTTTTCCCATAATGGATCCATGCGTCTTATAAAAAGGAATCCTGGTGATACATTAGGTTAAGCATTTGGACGGCTAGAAAATATGTCAGCATTTGGAAACCACTGAGATCTCAAGAGAGAGATGACAGCAGTCTACTGCTTAAAGATGGATAGCCTTGAAAATTTTATAAACCAGTTCTCCTCTGCCCAGAGGGTCTCTGTGAGTCAGGACCAACTTGAAGGCAGTAGGCAGGGTAGGTTTCTGTCCCATTGTCTGTTTTCCATACCCATGGTATCCTTCCTTTCAGTTTCTTAACTATGGGATGGATGCATAACACACTCTATAGGGACCTCATTAGTCCACGTCGGATGAAATACTCAGAAAGCAATTCGACTAGATCTGAAAAAGCGAGATGATGGGGAAGTTTAGCATAAATGGTCAGAATAAGGCCATGGGTCTACTGTGGAAAAGACCATCACCGGATCCTAGGCAAGTTCAAGTTCAAACCAAAGAAGATTAAAACTAATTTGAATTTTCACCCAAAGCCAAAGGGCAAATTTAAGGACACCTCACGTGGATTCACAGATCTGGATTGCATTAATTTGTGAGCACCAGGGCATCATTCATGAATAAAGGGAAAGAGTCGTTAGCAAGACAGAAAACAAAACAAAATCCCCAAATGTATGTCACAGAAGACTCTGAAACTTACTCTTGAATTCAAAATAGCTTGAGCAAATAGAAGAAATGTAGTAACGGAATAGAAGAGTTCAAATGGAAGGTGAAAAAGAAAGAATTATCATGAAATGTGCAAGGACTTGGAATTAGAAAAAAACTCCAATATGGTCGCATTTCTCAGGCTGAAAGAATTGAAAGAAACGGCCAAACTTTGCATTTCAAAATTTTGGCGAAAGGGATCTAGGGGTAGGATATTGAACAAAGGGCATTGAAGAGGCACTAAAAGATGAGGTAAGGAATAAAATGTCTGCACCAAAACAATGGTAGGCTTTGAACCATTTTAGAAGGTAGCACATAATCAAGCATTGGTGGGATTGCAGGGAGGAGCCCAAGCTTAACTGAGGCTTTTTGTTTTGTTTCAGTATGGGTTTTTTTGGGGCGGGGAGGGGCCGCATCTCTAAGAATTGATGGCATGCTGATTGAAATGTTTCAACAAGGTGATGTAGCAGTGGAAGGAATCTCCGAAAATGGTTGCAGCAGTACATCACGAGAGACCTGCCAGAGATTGAAGTCAGACTCAGAAGAGAGCACGGAACAAGGGATTTCACGGACAATATCAAGTAGATCGTGGCTGCAAATAAGAGAATACCAGAAATAGGTTTATTGTGTCTTACTGACCATTGCAAGACGAGGTGAATCACAGCAAATTATAGATAAGACTATAGGGAATAGAAATCCAGAACACACCATGGGGTTCATGCAGAAATTGTGTAAGAAGCGGTGGTTTGAACAGCATAAAGAGATACTAAGAGATTTAAAATTAAGAGTGGTGTGCGTCCCAATTCTCTCCTTTCGTTACATTTTGTCCATCTCTATGCTGAGCAAATTATGAGAAGCTGGCCATATATGAAAGAGTTTCACCTTAGGATTGGATAAAGGCTCATGAGCAAAGTTCGATATGCAGATGCCACAACTTTGTTTGCTGACAGCCAAGAAGACTTGAAGCACAAAGATTGCAGCTTACAGTATGGACTGCACCTCAACATAAGGAAAATAAAAATCGATACAATGGGACTAATAAGTAACATCAGGAGAAACAGAGAACAGATGGATGTGTCCCAGGATAGCATCGTACTCAAACCCACAATTAACACCCCTGGAAGCAGCAGCCAAGACATCAAATGGCATCCTGCACTGAGCCAATCTGCTGCAACAGACGTCCAAAAGAGCAAGATGCACCTGACCCATCTGCAAGTGACAGTGGTACAGAAAATAAGAAGCACCAATGGAGAATTGAAGCTTTGGGGTGGCGGTGTTGGGGAAATAATGCCAACTGTAACAGGCACTTCAACCATGTTCTGCTTCCACTCATTAGACATTCCGGATCTGACCATGTCTCAAAGCTATGTGTCAGGTTTTCAGAGGCTCCTTTCCCTGATGTGGAGACCCAAGTCCACCTTCATTGTCAGCTCCTGGTCTGAAATGTCCTCTGAAACCTGTTCACCTGAGGTGCCTGTGCTAGTCTGGGTAGACCAGAGCAACAAAATTCATAAGAACATGTGTATAAGGGAGAGGTTATATACAAGGGCACTTGGACACTGAGAAAGACATCAGATTCACGAAATGCACGCAATGAGACCGAATGCAGGAAGATCACAGGCCAGTGGGTGCAAAGTCAGTGATGGTAGAAGCAGCTCAGCACTGGCAGGGGTCTCTCTGTGGCTTCTCCAGCTTCAGAGGTCTGGTGGCATCCAGGTGGCTTGTCCAGTTCAGGGTACTAGGGTACTTTGCTGTGGCTTTTCCATAGAGTGTCTCCAAGCAAGTGAGAGAGTGTCTCCTGCTTCCAAGAAGGAAGTACAAAAATATCAGAATTCTCAGAGGAGAAGGCCACGCCCACAGAGATGTCTCATTGGCTATCTCCAGATCAACAGGCTAGACTCCACTCCTACACTCTTAATCTTCAAATTGACACCACGTTAGGTGATTCCCACAGTTTCCCTGCTGGCATTTGAAGTACCAGTCACACAGCTTCCAGCATCCCAGTAACACATAAGCCACCACGGTATGACAAACTGACAGGACCATCTTAAAAGGGCCATGGACTGCTTAAAGGATAAACTGATCTGTCTTGGGAGAAGAATGGTCAAGAGTGCACCTTCAAGACAAGAATGGTGAGACTTTGTCCCCCATACTATGGACATGCTATCAGGAGAGAACGTGCTGGGTAAAGTGGAGGGGGAGCGGAAGGAAAGGCGGCCCCCAAAGAGATAGGCTGACACGAGGGCTACAACCATGGACTGAAGAATAGGAACAAGTATGAAGATGGCAAAGGACTGAGCAGTGTATCCTTTTGTTAAATAAAGGACTCTGAATGAACAGGAAGCAGAGTCACAATACGACTTAAAGACAAGACCTTGTCTCATGCATCTTGAACATGTTGGGGGTGGGGAGGGTGAAAACCTAGAGAAAGGTGCAAGGCTGAGTAAATTAGAAGGACAGTGCCAAAGAAGGAGCCCTTCCGGGTGATACCTTGATCTAGCAACTGCAACAATGGATTCAAAAGTAACAATGATTGTGAGGATGACGCAGTGTTCCATTCTGCTGTACCTAAGAACCAACTAGACTTAACAGCACTTAACATCAACTCTGAGCTTGGGACTTCGGAGCTGTCCTCAGGATCATTAGTTGGCTGATGAATTACAAACCCCTCAAGTAGTATCAGCCATCCTGGTTGTGACATCTGACTATTGATGGCTCATTATGTCAATTAGTGATCCTTCAAAATTCACACCATGAGTATTTTTAAGACTGCGTCTTGGAAATTTAAGAAAACGATTGCGTATCCTTATGCTAAGCTCACTAACTTTGGGTCTGCTAACAGCAACTAATGAAGTCAGTAGCCAGCAGTTAATGAAATGAAGGCTGAGACCTGTCAATACAGTCAGGATCTGAGAACAGTTGACAAACATCAGTCAGTTAATAGGTTTCAGATGGCAGATTGATTAATATGCTGATTCTATTTTGGGAATCCTCATTAGAAGAGGCTTCTTCACCCTCAAAATGTCAAACTTGCTTCCCGAGAATTAATAAATTATCTTGATACAGAAATAGACTGCAGATAAATCTCTCGATCTTGATAGCTTCACGTTGAAAAGCTATATTGGGGCAAACCCAAGAATAAAGTAACCTAGGTTGATATTTAAATTTCCATTTAGAAATATAAAACATTTAAAAGAGAAAGATAAAATATTTGAAGTAAAAATATCAAGTCATTCAAAAACACAGGCTTATCTTTATAACTTGTGTGATTTTCTTACCTGTTACTTCCTTAACTAATATCTTTTTAAACTGGGTCAAGCATGAGAAGGTTATCTGGATTGCAAAGGAGACTCTACAAATCGAGCTTAAAGGTTCAAACTGGGTTCTTACTTAATCAGACCAGTGTATGTTCTCATGAATCCAGTAGGAGGTATTATCCACAATGCTCTCCCTTCTCATTTTGTTTCCAAGGCTCACACAAATCTCATCATGTCCCATTCAGCCTGACACTGGACGTACACATATGTTATTTGGACAACTCCATGATCTCTCCAAGGCAGATGTCAACAAGACATCTTGAGTGTTACTTCTCAGAGAGATTTCCTACAAAGAAAAAGTGATTCCAAAAACTTAATTATTTTAATATGATTCTTCCCTGCAGAAGATGACCTTTGAAATCAACATCAACTGAGTCAAGTGTGCAGAAACAGCATACAACCAGAAAAATGTATGTCCATGGGTTTTATGATCTCAACTGAGAACCTTAAGGCTTCACATGTTCTCCCATAAATCCAGAAAAGGTCGACCAGCTAGCAGTGCCTAGAATGAATGAATGGAAAGTTCAGGCATCAGACTGGGCTCACAGGAACTTTTATCTTTGACTTATTTATTAGGAAATGGCTTATTTTTAAGTTGAAAGTGTGTTACAATGAAGGTATGGATGGATTGTGATAAGAGTTGTATGAGCCCCCAATAAAAAGATTGTTTAAAATAAAATAACACAATATTAAAACCAAAAAAGGTGTATCTACTTACAAGAAACTTGATCAAGAACAGTATATGTTTCATAGAAATTGATGCAGAGACTATTCATATGTACAGAGAATACAATTCTTTTTAATTCCTTTTCTTCACAGGGTCACAATACATCCTGGAGGTAAAAAGAAAGCTTTGTCCATTAGTGTTCTTTCATAAAGTTGCAGAGTCTCCCCAATCCATTCCATATTGCATCTGCAGCATTCATATGTTGACATGTAAGGATTATTTAATATTAAGTGGATTATGAGAACCTTGTCTTCCCAAATTCAATTTCTCGCTAAACCAAACTCGCTACCATCAAGTCAACTCTGAGCCATGGGGACCCTATAGAACCAGATAGGAGTACCCTGTGGGTTTCCAAGACCAAGACTTTTGAAGGGAGTGGAAAGCCTCTTCTCCCTCCCAAGAATCAGTTTAGTGAATTAAAAAAACAAAACCAGAAATAAACTATTGCCACATAATAGAATCACAGCTTTAACCTACGTCTCAATTTATAATTACTACTGATTCATTTTTTTAAGCAAGCTTGCAGATTTAAAATGTCTCGACACTACTTTGTATAGAGAATTGACACTAAGAATTATGCCATATTAAAAAAAAACAGGAGGGAAGGGGGCTGGGCTTAGTGTCTTTTCCCACTCTTTTAAAATAAACAAATGTGTCTATCTGCTAAGCATAAACAGGCAGCAACATTTTCATAGTGAAGGTAGCAAGGTAGGCATAGCGTCACACTGGAAGATGTTTGTGCAAGTGTAGGAACGCTGGGATTCTTCTGTGCCTCCATACATGAACTTGTCCAAGCAAGCCAGTGGGGGGCGGGAATCGGGGAAGTAAGGAAAGACTAAACAAGATGTGTGACAACCCAATGGAACCGAGTGCTTTCCTCCTTTTTGGAATCTGTGGCTATGTTTGCAATGCTTCCTGGTGAAAATATACATGGCAAAAACCACTTGCCTTCCACGGTTTCTAGAGAGGCGGATCAGAGACATTGGTTGCATTCTTCACATTGTGTCAGCGTGTGGGCTGTTTTTCTTCTAGTGGTTGCACTCCCACAGCCATGTTTGAAACTTGTCGCTGACCCCTAAGACTCGACAAATGAAATTCACCGCCTCCAAGTGGCTTCCCACTCTGAGCTACCCTACAGACATGGGGTTTCTGAGACTGTGACTTGTCGTGGGAGCAGAGGACGTCCTGTGCCTTCCAGGGAGCTCCTGATGGGTTTGAACCACAGACCTTGTCATTCGTGGACCAACGCTTACCCCACAGCCCCACCAGGGTTCCTTTTGCCCAATATCAATAGACATGCACGCACGCACACTACTCAAGACGAGCAACCTGCACTCTTTGAATGAACCGTTAGTGTGTCTCGAGGTGACTTGAGGAGACAGTATCCATTCTAGGTTTGCAGTGCCACTCAAGCCCATAATCTCGGAGCTCCCTCCACCCTCGCGAGGTGCAAATAATCTTGATTCTTTAACGATTGTGGAGTTCCATGCCACCTTTTCATTTTCTTTTTAAAAGTTTATTCTTTTATTTATTTTTGTTTATTTTGTTTTGTTCTGTTTTCTCTCTGTGTCTCTCGGGATTGCTCTCCCATGTCCCAATCTGAACATTCAGTTGTAGGCCCCAGGTGTGAGCTAGTTCTGCTCAGAGTCTCCGGTTTACATCCTTGTGTAATTGCCTTCATAGTTTGACTAGTATAGTATATACAAATTATATATATGGATATTTACATGGATATAAATAGATAAGTATGTATGCATAAGCAATATTTTCCCCCTTTTGGGTGGCCCTCAAGATCTTTTGATCATCTGTCATTTGCTAACTTCCCCCATGTTTTGAGTCTCACCTGCTCAAGGTCAGAGACACAATGGACTCTTGCATCTGATGGGAGTAGGCGCTAGAGAACTATACTCTTCCAGAGATACACTTAAAATGAGGAGACTGGGATTTGGAAATCAACAACACAAGGAAGCATCTCTTTGCAGCCAGAATTCACTTTTTGGTGAAGAGTGGACATAAGGAGTCCCACTCCGGAAGGGATGTGGGGTTGCAATAGTGAAACACCTTCACTGCTACTTGTGACCCATGGTAGTGTCTGTGCTGGACAGAGTCAGGGGAGCCGAGATGTCTTCACCAGCACAGCCCCCACGGTGGTCCAGGCAATGGGCGCCTTGTTAGTTGGATTGGCTGTGAGTCGGCTCTAACTTAGAGTAACACTATATCCGAAATCACAAGGCAGAGCCCAGTCCCACCCTAGACCCATGATCACTGACACGCTGGAGCCCATGAGTGTGGTGATGGGGTAGTGCCTTCCAGCTCTGGCTGCTCCTCTCCCAGGATTTCATTGGACGATCCTCTTGAGTGATCCAGGGGGACTCTGTTGGCGAATTTTCAGAAGCAGCTAGCTCTGTCTTTCTTCCTGATCACGTTCACTCTGGAAATCCCACTGAATTCCAAATTTCAAATTCCAAGAGGATTATGAACCTATAGATCGATCTGAGCAATATTGATCAGTCTTCCCAATTGAGAGCCCTGGGGGCCCCAGCTGTCCTTGAACTACTTACAGCCATCCCGCAAGCATCATAGTCACACACCGTCTGCCTCACTGATAAATGGGTGGGAGAATGTAATGGGAGACAGGACTCAAAACTCAGTGATCAAGTCCATGCCATGAAAACCTTATAGGACAAGGTAAAACTGCCCTTGTGAGTTTCTGAGACTGTATATATGTGTGTACATATGTACACATACACATATATTTAATTTTATTGGGGGCTTGTACAACTCATCATAACCCATACATCAATTGAATCGGGCATGCTTGTACATTTGTTGCCCTCATTCTTTTCTAGACGTTTACTTTCTATTGAGCCCTTGGTATTGAGACTATAACTTTCTATGGGACTCGACAGACCGGCCTTTCTCCCAAGGAGCGGCTTGTGGTTTCTAACTGGGGACCTTGAGTGTACAGTCCAATGCACTACCATGGTGCCACCTGAGGTCCTAGCATGTAGCAGACAAGGCCGAGTTCCCTGGTTCACTGAAACAGATTGTGCAATGTAAGTAAGCTCAGACCAATGACACCTGCTCAAGTTAACTTCATGGGTTCTGCTGCTTGCAGTTGAAAAGAAAATATGACCATCAAGTCAAGGGTGACTCATAGCGACCCCTTGTGGGTTTGCAAGGCTGCCACTGTTTGTGGGAATAGAAAGACACGTCTTTTCCCCTCACAGCTGTGGGTGATTTCCAACTGTTAACCTTGAGATGGGATCGCAGCCCAATGGGTAACCCCCAAGACCAGAGCTCCACAACCATTGAGAAGACTGATATTGCTCAGTATCGACCTAAAGGTTCATAATCCCTTCAGAATTTGGGATGCATGGGTTCATGGTCCATTGGCTCTGATATTCTTGCTAAAAAGTCTAATGGTATTGTGTGTACTGTTCTAAAGATGACTTCTTTTTCCTTTTTGAAGGCTGTAAGGTTTTGCTTTTAAAGCCTGCTGTTCGAGTCCCATCACAATGATGCCATGCTATAGTTTTGCAGTCATTGTGTTGCCACACAGCCGTGCAAGGTGTGCACTGAAACACATGACAGGAAGCACTAGGCACGTGTTTGTCTGTGGACCCAACCTATATGCTTGTCTCAAACATCCCTGTGGGCATTCTATGGGACGTGATCTTCTAGAGATGACAACCCCTGGGTTCTTTCTTCCCAATTTTTTCCTTTGTTCTAGCCCGGAAACACCTATCCGTCTACCAGGATTGAGCTTGTCAGATGACGCATATCATTTTCTCAGTGTGTCTCTGTGTTCCATTCTGTCTCCTTATTCCACTTGCGAAGGCATTTCTGCACAATTATCTTCTAACCTTTTGCTGGATATTTTGCTTTGGCTGTGCTATTTTTAATTTCTCGAAGCTCTTTTCCAAAATAGCATGCTGTTCTCCTGAATCCAAGACCTTCTCTTATCTCTGCATCCAGCTCCATGTGGGACTGGTTTTCGCTTCTAAGATTTTTGTTTTTTCATTCTCTGCATTGCTTCTCTTTCTCATCTTTCTTCTAGTTCTTGTTTCTTTTGTCTTTTTGTGCTTCTTTGTTGGTTTGGTTCCTTTCCTGTTATAACTTGAACTTGGTTTGAAAACCCCATGTAGAAGAAACAGATCTGTGTAAAAGGGACTCGACTCTAGCTCCTCTTGGCTCCCATTTGCTTTTCTCCTTCAACTTCGTTGTGGCTAGTCATCAGGGGAACCTGTTGCACAGCCTGCTTCCTGTACAACCTTCACAACCTTCCATGCCACCAATCAGGAAGTCCTTTGCCAGTGAGGCGTCTCCTGGACAAGATGACCTAAATAAGGGAAATGAGGTTTCAGACAATATCCTGTGCTTCATGGGGTTTTCACCGTCTTCCTTTTGCTCTTAGTCTGCCTTAGTCTGGAAACCCCACTGAAGCCTATGCACCATGGTTCACCTGACACCTTTTGACTGGTATCAAAGCTTCTAGTATCACAGAAACATGCAAGCCATCTGTATTAGTCTGGGTAGACTAGAGAAACAAATCCATAGACACACACATGTATATAAGGGAAAGGTTTATATACAAGAGCAATTGAACATTTAGAAAAACATTCCAACCCTGTCTAGTCCAAGGTCATAAATCCGATATTAGCCCATATATTCGATTGGAATCTATAAAGTTCTCTTCATACTCACGAAGCACATGCAATGACACCAGGAAGTCACAGGCCAGTGGGTGCAGAGTCTTGTGTATCCAGTGGTGGTAGAAGCATCTCAGCACTGGCAGGGGTCTCCCCGTGGTTCCTCCAGCTTCCAGGGCTCAGGGTCTATCAGCATGCTTCCATGTCTCTTGTCAGCTGCAAGATCCCCCAGGGAGTCAGCCTTCTGTCTTGTCATTAGAGCATCTCCAAGGGACTGAGGGTTGTCAATAGAAAGTCTTCAAGGAAGTTAGCCAAGAAAGACAGTGTCTCTGCCTCCAAGAAGGAGTCACCACATTTCCCAGAATTCTTCAAGAAGGGGATGCCAACACAGAGGTCTCATTGGCTATCTCCAGTTTGAGAGACTAGACACCACCCTTACACTCTTAATCTTCAAACTGACAACAGATCAGGTGACTGTCGATGACTGCCTAACTATGACCAACTGAGATCCAGGGATAGCCTTTCAATTTACAGTCTGCAGTCAGGGACTCCTGATCCCCAACACGGATGCTTTGGAAGAAGGCACAAAAAATCCCAATAGGAACCTGTAAACTCAGGCAGTGCATCTCCACCAGTTGTGTCCCTGAAAAGGACGGGTGGGGACCCGGTGAGCTGAAGAGCCCCATGGATAGTAGGAGTGGGTCTTTTCTCCTAGTCTGGTCTATTTCCTCAGAATGTCATGGACCTGTCGTGGAACCAGCAGCCAGCATTCTCACACTTAATCTGGAAAAGGAGCTCGGGTGGGGACTTACGGTACCTTTGAACATGTAGATCTCCCACTTCATGCCCCTTTCCCCCTCTTTCCACAGGGCCCGTTCTTGGTTTTGTACATAAGGCCCCTGGGGCAGGGTCTCTGTTTCTGCTAGAATAGGGAAAAGACTGTTATCCAGCCATGTGTAGTAGGTAAAGATATGCAAAGATTTAATCCGGGTCCTGAATTGTTCACCACCTCTACTATGTCCAGCAGTGGGTTGCACACTGAGCTTCTAATTCCAAGATCAGCAGTTCAAAGCCACCAGCTGCTCTGCCAGAGAAAGATAGAACTTTCTACTCCCCTAAAAAGTTGCAGTCTCAGTAAAGTTGCAGTCTCAGCATCTATAGGCTAGATGAACCTGTAGAGACGCAAGTAACATGAGCGCCTGGGAGAGTGGGGGACTAGGACCGGGAGGGTGGTCAGAGGTTGCTGTGATCAAGGAGTTCAAGAAGGAAGAAAACCTTCTGAACCTGATTTGGGTAGCAATTGTACAAGGCTGCTTGATGCCCTGGAACTATGGGATGGTATGGTGTCTGGTCTGGGTCCTGATAAAATGGTTTGGAAAACACACCAACCGTGACCAACAAAACGTTACTGTTTCAGAAACTCACAGGGGTTGCTCTCCTCTGTCCTAAAGGGTCACTGGGAGCTGGCCTCTGCTCGATGGCAGTGAGTTTGGCTTTCTTTGGATGTTGTCGGCATCAGAGGTCACCAGCACCATATCCTCCCATCCCTCCTTCATTCTGAGATGCTGCAGAGCTAGCCTGCCCTGGCGTTGTCCAGCGTCTGATGCTGTTTCCAGCTCTCGGGGCCTAGTGACCTTGACAGCCCTCTTTCCAGAGCCGCTACTTTAATTATCTTCATCTCCTTCCCTGTTCTGTTGACTTTATGGGATTGTGACCCCCCCACCCATAATTTTAGGAGAAATAGATAGAAGAGGTAGGTTGAAATTTACATCTTATAAAACCTAATACTCCCTGTATCCTTTGAAACCCTTAGAGGATAGGCCAGGCACGTATCTCACCTGTATTGTGATAATAATAGCAATGCCCTCATCCTGAGATTGTCCTACAATTAAATAAGTAAACTCAGGTAAGACACTTCATTCAATTATTGTGTGCTAGTCCGGATAAACTAGAGGGAAAAATTTCATAGACACGCATATAGATAAAAGGAAAAGGTTTATATACAAGAGGATTGGGACATTGAGAAAGCATCCCAGCCCAGTTCAGTTCAAAGTCATAAGTCTGATATTAGCCCATATGCCCGATATCAGTCTATAATGTCTCCTTCCGACTCATAAAGTCACCGGTCAGTGGGCGCAGAATTCCAGGGCTGGCAGGGGCCCCCTCATGGCTCCTCACTTCCAGGGCTCAGGGTCCATCAACAGCATCCAGTGGTGGTAGAAGCAACTCAGCGCTGGCAGGGATCTCCATGTAGCTTCTCCAGATTTAGAGGTCTGGTTCCATCAGGGTAAGGCTGTGTGGTTTCTCCTCTGGCTCCTTCAGCTTCTCAGACACTGCCATCTTGTCTTGTCCGTGATTCATCATCTCTGAGACCAACTCCCAACAACAGGGGAGATAGCTTCTCCTCTTCACGAGAGAAATATCGCGAGACTTCCTAGACATATCAGAAGAAAGCCATGTCCATACAGAGGCTTCATTGGCTACTCAATGGCTATCTCCAGATTAATAGGCCAGACTCCACCCCTACATTTCAATCATAAAATTAGCATAAGCACATGACCTCCACATATTGTAACTGTGGAAGTGAGGGGGAACCAAGACAACATGATAAAGTAGCAGGGGCAAAGCCAAGCTTCCAACTGATTTATTTCCATTAAATTGGGTTATTATTTCAATTAAATAAATACCATAATTTTATTTCAAAGACTGCCCATCCAGTCCCCTGATTAGGATTTATAAGTCCACCCCAGTGACACTAAATCAGCATCTACATTACAACCAGATATGTACAACTCCCCAGCACTTGCTAATTATGCACAAAAATCTTGCTATGCAGACATGAAAATCAATGTATATGTGGATCTTATTAAAACATACTTGTTGATTAGGTATACCTGAAGTGGAAAGACAAGTTCTCTGCAGGGAATTAAACTGCAATGCACTGGTTTGAGGCATTCAGGATAAAGCTGAGAGGGAAGTGAAAGTTTCTTTCAGGCATGAATGTAGGGCAGTTGTTCCCAATGTCCAGGGTCCTGGGGTCAGCAGCACCAGCATTGATAAAATGCAAATCTAAGGCCCTCCCACAGATCCACCAGCAATCTAGGCAACCCTGAAGCCCACACAAGTCTGAGAGCCCCTGATACAGAGAAGGAAAGGGCACTCTCCATGGTTGAGATCACTCAATAGGGGCCTCTCTGTGTCACGGGATGAATCTGGCATGTCGTTAAAAAGAGAGGGGCCAGTGTGTGCATACAAGTGGATGGAGAAGACACAGACCCTATAACATTGAAGCCCTGCTGCCAAACCTTGAGGAACTGGTTCGTACTGTAGCTCTGTGAGTGACACCAGTATTCTGCTCAGCAAATGGGATCAACAAATCTCTCCTCCCTTTCTGTTCTCAAGACAGCCTGAACCAAGTGTCTGGGAACTTCCAGAATTCTATCTAGCACTCCACCCTTCCTCTTAAGAAGAAAAGTCAACCTGACCTCTCTGGCTGCCCATTATTGACAATGACATTGCAGTGGTGGCAAATGGGCTGCTTTTGAGAAAAGGCTAACAAATAGGGTCTGGCAACTGGCTCTTCCCCTGAAGGGTTAGGCAGGGCTCTGAAATCAGTGTCTCTTCTGCTTACACAGGCATGTACAAATATGGGCAGGCAAGAGGACTTTGAAATTTTCATACATGTGTGTATTAGGGGGGGAAACTATGTATGGATCTCAAGTAAAATATTTGCACCAGAATAAACTCATATTCACTTATTATAACATGTCTGAACAGACCGAGTTAGAGGCACTAAGAGGGATAAAATCCATTTGAAAAGAGTACCTACCAGAACACTATCAGTCAGGACAAAATTTAAACTTTTTATTGAGAATTGGGCCCATGTAAACAGAGCAGAATAATTTTTCCATCCATCGATTCCTACACAGTTTGGTTCATACCATTTGGTGCACTGCCCACTTTGCAGCATTACATATCTCACTTCCTGCCTGAGATGTGTCCACAGCACAACTTGAAAAACATTATGCTGAGTATAACAAGTCAAGCACAAAGGAACAAATATCATATGCGACCACAATTGCATAAAGCCAAGAAAAGGTTTTCACACTAAAATAAATATGAATTGATGATTACTGGGGATGAGCCACCATTTGTCTGTGGTGACTTCTGTATGGCTAAGGTGCTGGAAGCGATGCTATTGGTATTTCAAATACCACATGAACAGAATTCAACAGGAAATCCAGACAAAGAACAGATTACAAAGGAAGAACAGATGGTCCACTGGGCAGTCACTAGTGTCAATTTGAGGATTGGGAGTGTAAGAGTGGCGTCTAGTCTGTCAATCGGAGATAGGCAATGAGACCTCAGTGTAAGCATGGCCTTCTCTTCTGAGAAATCTGAGAATTCCTGCCATATTTCCCACTTGGAGGTGAGAGACTCACAACTCAGTCATTTGGAGATGGTCTACTGACAAGACACAAGGCTGACTCACTATGAGACATCCCAGAGGAGAAATCACATGGGTTAACTGGTGAAACCAGATCTCGAAGCCAGAAAAGCCAAGTAGAGACTCCTGCCAGAGCTGAGACGCTTGAGAAGCCACAGAGAGGCCCCTGCCAGTGCTGAGATGCTTCTACCACCACTGGCTACACAAGACTCTGCACCCACTGGCTTGTGATTGTCCTGGCATCATTGCATGTGCTTCATGAGTCTGAAGAGGACTTATGGATTGGTATCGGTCCTATGGGCTTATATCGGACTTATGACTTTGGACTGGACTGGGTTGGGATGTTTTCTTGATGTACAGTTGTTCTTGTATATAAACCTCTTTCTTATACACATATGAGGTTTTGTAAATTGGTTTTTCTGGTATACCCAGACTGACACATCCCCTATAAGGATTTAGCCACTGGGAGTCTTATGAATAGCAGTGAAATACTGTCAGATACTGAAAACCTCCTGGATCACTCCAGTACATTGCCAAGCAAAGTGCCAAATGATGAGCTCCTTGTGTCAGAAGGCACTCAAGATAAGGCTGAGGAAGTTAAGTCGGCCCTAATGATCTGAATGGAGTGAACTCTTCAGGACCTTCACTTGCTGGCGAGGCAAAAGGAGAGGAAACTGTAGCAAATGTCTGTTAATCCTAAGAGCTTGGGGGTGGCCCATCTGGGAAAGGGGTGGCAGGTCAGGAAGGTGGCAAGAAGAAGCCCCAGAAACAATTCAAGAAGCAGAACCAGGGACTGGATGAGGAAGATAAGGCTTTCAAGCTGAAACAGAAAGAAGAACAAAAGAAACTTGTGAAACTAAAAGCAAAGGCTTCTGGCAAGGTCCACCAGTGTTGTCCCATGGCAATAGTTGCCATTTGTGCATGCCTTAGCATTCTTTCCATTGCTGATTGTTTGAAGGAGAACTTTCCACTTTGGTATTGCTCATTTTATAGGCCTAGGATTTGGCCGAAAGGAGATGCCCAGGAGTGGCCTTCATCCGCAGTTAGAAGAGAGTGTCTACCCATTTAATCTTGGGGTCAATCCCCATCAGACCACCACAAGTGGAATGAAGAAATCTCGCAAAAAATCAGCTGTTCTGGGTGACTGAGGCAATGATGACCCTTGATTCCATTCCTGTGTGAACATCTGGATTCCCTGCTATCCCATGAGTTTCCACCTACAGCGAGAATGAAGTGTTGCCTTGGAGCTTG
Source organism: Nesogale talazaci (assembly GCA_004026705.1). NCBI lineage: Eukaryota > Metazoa > Chordata > Mammalia > Afrosoricida > Tenrecidae > Nesogale > Nesogale talazaci. The sequence continues at coordinate 52,104 of PVJH01004592.1, forward strand.
CAGTACATTTAAGAACAAAATTCTATAAAACAAGAAGAAGAAAAATCATATCGTGTTTCGTTCCTCTCACTCAGCTATTTCTATCTTAACTGTGAGGGCCGAGTGAAGCCAGTCCAGAACCCTACCAGAGCTGCTCTTCAGTCTGTGTTATGCCCAGAATTCTGTACCATCTGGAATTAAAGCAACACATTTAAAAAACAAGAAGAATTTGGGAAGTGTAACACATGAGCCTAGGAAACTTGGAAGTTGTCAAAAATGAAATAAACCCTCTAAAGATCAATATCCTATGCATTAGTGAGATGAAATGGACTCTTATTGGCCATTGTGAATCAGACAATCATATGGTTTACTATGCCAGGAGTGATAAATTCCAGGGAAAGGGAATTTCATTCATTGTCGAAAAGGACATTGCAAGATCTATCTTGAAATATAATGTTGTCCTGATAATATTATATCTGCATACAAAGAAATCTGGTCAAGAGCCCCACATAAAATGATCATATTTTTAAAAATCCAGTCAATACAACTACTATTCAAATGTATGCCTCAACCACTAAAGAAACTCACCAAATATGCTGTCAGGATGCATTCATAGTCATTGACGATCGGAATAAAAAAGTGGTACACAAAGGAGAATGAATGGTATTTGAAAGGTATGACCTTGGTGAGAAAAATGAAGTTAGAGATTGCACAACAAAATTTTGAAAGACCAACCACTTCTTCATCGCAAATAGATGTTTTCAACAACATTAGGACTCTACATGAGGACATAGCCAGGTAGACTACACAGTAAACCAATGACGACACCTACAGGAAGAGGCAAGATGAGAGAGAGGCTCAATATCAACAGATAAAGTGAGGCTACCAGCTAACTGTAAAACACACCACTGATTGCTCATCTGTAAATTCAGCTTAAAGCTGAAGACTATGAAAATAAGTCCATCAGAACCAAATATCACCTGAATTTTGAGACAATCTCAATAACAGATGTGACACATTGAACACTAATGACAGAAGATCACATGAGCTGCAGGATGACATGAAGAACATCACATGTGAAGAAAGCAACGGGTCATTAAAGAGAGAAGAAAACAAGAAAAGGCCAAAGTAGTTGTCAGAAGAGACTCTGAAATTTGCCATTAATTCCAATGTGGTTCAGACAAATGGAAGAACTGATGAATTCAAAGAGCTGAACAGAAATGCAAAGGGCAGCTTGAGATGATATTGTATTAATATGAAATATACAAAGACCTAAAATTTAAAAGACAAAAGGAAGAACACACTCAAAATATCTTAAACTAAACTTTAAAAAAATCTGTTTTCAAGTGTCAAGTTGCAATACTAAAAAATTCTGATCAAAATATTGAGCAAAGCAGGCAGCACCAAAAGAAGACAGAAGGAATACTAAGAGTCATTGAACCAGAGAGAATTAGTCCACATTAAACTATTTCAAGAGGTATTATAATACCAAGAACCAATGGGACTAAAGGAAGAAGTCCAAGCAGCACTGAAAGCATCAGCCAAAAACAAGGCAAAAAGAGTTGATGGGATATAAATTTAAATGTTTCAACAAATTGATGACACACTTAGAAGGACTCATTCAACCACGCTAAGAGATTGAGAAGTCAGCTAGTTGACGTACTGACTGGAAGAGATCCATATTGATTTCATTTCAGAGAAGAGTAACCCCACAGAATGCACAAATTTTAGAACAATGACATTGATATAACATGCAGTTAAATTTTTGCTGAAGATCATTCACCACCAGTTGCATCAGTCCTTTGACAGGAAGCTGCCTGCCAGGTCAGATTCACAAAAGGATATGGGACAAAGGATATCATTGCTGATGTCAGATGGCTCTCGGCTGAAATCAGAGAATTCCAGAAGGATATTTGCTTGTTTTGTATTGACTGTGTCAAGGCTTTCGATTATATGGATCATAAAAAATCACGGCTAGCCTTGAGAAGCACGGGCATTCCAAAACACTTCATTGTGCTCATGGGGAAACTTTTGAAGGACCAATAGGCGACTGTGTGACTACAGCAGTGGTTCTCAACCTGCCTAATGCTGCAATCCTTTCATACAGTTCCTCATGTTATGGTGATGCCCACCCCCCCAACCATAAAATTATTTTTGTTTCTACTTCATAATGGTAATTTTGCTACTGTTATGAATCATTATGTAAATATATGATATGCAGAATGTATTTTCATTGTTACAAGTTGCACTTAATTAAAGCAGAGTGATTTATCACAGAAACAACATGTAATTATACATTGTGAAATATTTATTTCTAATGACAAATCAATGAAATTTTGTCTTGAAGCATGGTGAAATATGTATAACAATCTTCATGCTGGGTACTCATCTGTGGGTTTATCTGCATGTGGGAGACATGCCTGGAGACAGACAGAGAAACAGGGTTCCTAAGACCATAGGAAATAGGTGCTTTCCAATGGTTTTAGGCAAGCCCTGTGAAAGGATCGTTCGACCCCCAACAGGGTCACAACCCACAGTTGAGAAACTCTGGACTAGAACAAGATAATACATGGTTTAAAGTCTAGAAAGGTGTCTTTCAGGGTTGGCACCTCTTACTATACTTAATCGAACTGTATGCTGAGCAAATAATCAGAAGAATACGGCATAATGATTGGAGGAAGAAAAATTAACAACCTGGGATATGCAGATGGCACAATCTTGCTTGCTGAAAAGGAGCACTCGAAGAACTTGCTGATGAAGAGCAAGCACTACAACCTTCAATATGGATGGCAAATTAATGTAAAGAAAATCAAAATGCCGCACAACTGAACCCGTAGGTAACATCACGGTAAATGAATAGGATATTGAGGTTGTCAAGGATCTGTCTTGCTTGAATCCACAGCAAACAATCATAGAAGATCGGGCAAGAGCTCAAATGACTCATTGCATGGGGTAATGTGTTGCATAACACTTCTGTAAAGTATTGATAATTAAGGACGTTACCTTGAGGACTAAGATGTGCCTGACCCCAGCCAAGGTATTTTTAATCACCTTATATGTATGTCAAAGGTAAATATTTAATATGGAAATCTCAAGAAGAATCGAGTCATGTGAATTATGGTGTCAGCAAAGAATATTGAAAGTATCATGCACTGTCAAAAGGACATTAAAATCTGTCTTGGGAGAGATGCAGTCAGAAGATCCTTAGAGAAAAAGATTGCAAGAGTACATCTTGTGTTTTGGACATGGAAGGAGAGGCTAGTCCCTCGGAAAGAACACCATGCTTTCTTCTGTGAGGGACTGAGAAAAAAAACATTCTATATAAGATGGGGTGACAAGGTAGCTGCAGCAATAAGCTAAACAATTATGGTGGTGGCACAGCACCAGGCTGATTTTCATCCTGTGGTATTATGTTTATGTGTCATTTTGAAAGAAAACCAACTGAACAGTCTTAACAAAAACAACATATAAAGACCCACTAAGGCAGATTTTCTGTTAAGAAATAATGCTGCTTGATGGAAATCCATATAACTGTTTAGACAGGCACTGAAAGATCAAGTATTTTAATTCTTTAAATAGGGTCACTATGGGTTGACCCTGACTAGGTGACACATAAAAAGAACCACAGGGCTGACAGTTGGAGGGAAGGCAAATTACTGGCTAAATTGTAGATGAGTGTTAAACATTAAGTTGATGGTGAAGTTTGGGGATGGGTGAATGCTGAAGTCATTTGTGCTTTATAAAACATTTACAGGGAAATGTCCCAGAAATAAGAATAGTTGAAATGGATAATTCATTTTAAGAGGGCCCAAGTCAGTTCTGCAGATGAAGCCAGTGGAGAGAATCTATTCACATTCATTTTTGCAGAAAAAAAAGATTAATTTTTTCACATCCTAGTGGAAGAGGATAAATAATTAATAATAGAAGCATTAGCCAATGTCATAGACAACTGGGTCAGTTTATAAAATTCTGACTGAAAAAATAAAGCTGGTCAAAGTTTCCCCTTGAGGTTTCACCCAGATCAGCTACAGACAAGAGCCGAGACTTCACTAGACATTTTCAACTAGTAGGATCAAGATCTTGAAGAAGCTCTTAAAAGAACTGTGACAAGAGATGAAATATCTGGAACTGAGAGGATCCTGACCACAAGGCACAATAAAGACTATGGCTACCAAGAGGGGGAAGTGGTCTGAACAAAGCGGATCAGTTAAGAACAAAGATCATGACAGCAGTTTGTGGGGATGTCCAAGGCGTTTTACTTGCTGACTTTCCTGAGGTCCCCCAAACAGTAACATCAGCTTATTATGCTACTGTTTTGTGAAAGATAGCCAAAGCTTTAGCAGAGGAATCCCCAGGAAGCTTCTCTACCTCTACAATACCCATGCTCATTCTTTTCAGCTAGCAAAGGAAATTATATGACAGTCTAAATGGGATAGTAATAGACATACACCTTATTTGTTTCCTTCTGACTCCGTTTTGTCTTCCAAACTTAAAGAATCTCTAGAGGACACCCAATTTTCTTCAGATAACAACATGTTTTGAAGATTCTATTGGCATGGTCTGAGGACCAGAACTTTGGGGACTGGCAGATATCCTTGCTTACTAAAGTGTCTTGAGCTTGATGGAATTCATACTGAAAATTAAAGTGCATGTTTTCATCGCTTTCTTTTCATCCCATTTTCTTTCCCCATGAGCATTTTGAAACTTTCTCATCTTTCCATATGCCATGATACATTTACCTCCTTCGGAGAGTTTAGGATTTGGTGAAGCACATCCATGCTAATCTTATTCATGAGTTTATAAATTTTCATCATGTTCTTTCTTATCTCCGATTAGTGTTTTTTAATTGTTTGTCTTACCTCTCTTCAGCTTTCCAAATTTCACAGGAAATGTATTTACTCACTGGGTGAGATTCACATGGTCTTCTTATCATTCAAAAGTTTCTAAGCCTAGCTATCATCAAAACCACCCGGGGAGACTTTTTAGCATTTGATCCCCATAATTTAGTCCACAACCACTAATCAGTGTGACTGCATGTGTATGCATACTCAAAATCCCATGAAAGCTGGAACAGGTCCAAGACAGAAGCTTACCAGAGGAAGAAAACTCAAATATCTTTTCACTCAAAAGAGTGACAAAAAAGTGGTTAAGACTGTACCTTGTCAATGATAGAAAACTTGTAAGACTCAGTAAAACAAGGCGGTCTCATCAAGTTCTCATTCTCCCTGGTTCATGATACCCATGATATCATATATTTGGTGTATATGTAGATATGCATTCATGTATACACATCTGCAGATATAATATATGTAGATAAGGGAGGCTCAAAGAGTTTTAGAGAACAGTTCCATTATCATTTATTATTTTTCCATTATCTTTTAATTCCATTTTTCCACAACCTTTTTGAAGCTTTCTCATATATACATATATAAGAGGCCCTGATTATGCAGTAGTGACGTGCATGATCATGAACCAAAGGGCTGGAGATTCAATTCATTGACTGGCTCCAAGAGAGAAAGACACGGTTATCTGCTTCTATAAACATTCCAAAAAAAACCCCAAACTCACTGCCATCAAGTTGATTCTGAGTCATGGGGACCCTACAGGGCAGGATAGAACAGTCCCTGACATTTTCTGAGACTGTATCTTTTTTTGTTGTTGTTGTTTACCACCACATTTCTTTTTTATATTAAAGACAAACAATTGAGAACACATCCAATTCTGGCAGGTGAAATGAACGACCCACTTAAGTAAATGGAGGTGCATCAGAAACAGACAAATGGCTTCAAAATATGATCGTGGCACCAATATTGCAAGATTAAAAAAGTGATTTACTAGCAAGCATTCAAATAAATATGAACGTAATACTACCCACTGAAAGGACCAAAGATAAGTACCATACTGAATTTGGCCTATGGACTGTGAAAAGGAAGGCGTCTTGGTGAAACCATGTGTAAATGTTTACTGCAAACCACAAAGTCAATAGTTCAAGGCCCTTAGCCATTTCTTGGGAGAAAGATGAGGCTGTCTGTTGCCATAATGATTTACAACCTCAGAAAATCCTAGATAAGGTTGCTCTATATTGAAATCTACTCAAAAGCATGTTTGGATTCTTGTTTGACAGCAAAAAAAGAATGTCAGAAAAATAAAATTCAATGACTAAGTCAACCAAGTGTTTGTTTCAGGGTGATGGCATGGAAGGTCACACTAAATATGCTATGACTGATTTATGTGATTGTAACTCACATGTCTAGATGCTCTTTGTCACATTAATTCTCATGAGAGGGAGGGAGCTTCTAGGCGTCAGGTAGACCAGGGAAGGGACAGCAAGAAGACTCTTTACAGGCCATTGTTATGATCACTTGATCATAACAGGATGGTTTAAGACTAGCACCAGTTAGTAAAACCAGGTTCCAGATTTATGTCAACAGGATCTCAAATGGTGAGAATGACTGACAGTGCGTAGCGAGCAGAACATTCTGATGGGACTTTGAAACCCAAGCCTAGGCACCTTCATTCATGTCATCCCTGGTCACACCATCACTGGTTAAAAGATAAAAGTCAATGGGTGATTTTCTATAACTGTGCAGAGGACAGCCTGGTCAGTCAACATTAGCAAGTTACCTGCGCCCTCCTTAGCTAGGACTTCTCCCTAGAGAGGTATGGGACACACAGAAATGGCAAAACCCAGGGCGAGTGTGCTAGATCTTGGTGATTATGCCGCTCTGGGTGGGGAGGGCTCAAGGACTTTGCACTCTCAATTTATCCTCAGTGAAGGGGCCACACGACTGGCACTGAGGACAAGGACTGAGTTAGGACAGACTCGCAGGCAGAGGGCGCAGGGCCAGGCATGGGAAGGCAGAGGTGGGCCCTGGGTGGGTGCCCTAGGAATTGAGGGATACAGGTCTGCGGGAGCCTCAGGGCAGGTCCCGTGTAGGTGAGGGATCTGAAGACAAAGTCTGGGAGACTGGAATTGCTGTCTTAGGGGCCACAGTCTATAAGATAGGTTCTGAGAAGACATATCTGCAGTCTGGAGACTGACAGCAGATTAGGTGACTGCCACAGAAGGCTATGAAGACAATGCAGTTTAACAGACAGGTGACAACTACCCAGCACATTTCTGCTTGCAGGAACAATGGCCTTCCACACTGGTTGTACGCACACACAGCTCCTGGAGATGCTACCCATCCGTTGGTGGCTTCACCTCCAGGATGTCTCACAGGAATGGGGGGGTCATGGTGTGTGGATATTAAGGCTTGAAGGCAGGATGGGGGCTGTGGTCTGTGAAGTTGCGTCTGGGGGCATGGTCCACAGAAGATGGAGTCAACAGTCTGTGGATAATGGGTTTGGGGGACCACAGTTTATTTGGGGGAGCTATCTGAAGGGCAGCAGCCTATGGAGGAGAAGTCGAGGGTCTGTAGATAACTGGGTTTGGGGGGTACAGTCTGTAAGGGGGGTGTCTGTGGAGGACAGAGTTGAGGGCTTGTGGATAATGGGATTTGAGGGGGTGACACACAGCCTGGGAGGGCATGTCTAGAGAGAAAGGAGTTGGGGGATGAGTGATCTGGAGGCAGCCAGGTCTGCAGGAACAGAGTTTGCAGGGTTTGAGGGGAGGGGCGCAGGCTGTGATCGGGGTCTGGGGTCTCTGGAGTGAGACATCGGCAGCGACCGTCCAAGTTCAGGCAGTATGGCACCCACATGTTCCCTCAGTGGACGGCAGCACGGCATGGCTAGACAGTGGTTGAGGGGCATTTGGGGTCCCATCTAGATGCCCAGTTCCCTAAGCCTTTGGGACCGATAATACAAGTGAACTTCCTGAAGGTGCCAAGGACCTGGCGTCCCGCCAAGACTTGAAGTCTCCAGGAACAGCACCTCAGGTGGCTCAAGGCTGCGCCTCTGCCACATCTTCGAGCCGGCAACTTTTCCCAGTAGAAAGCTTTGCCTTTCTCCGTAGGGGCAGCTGTTGGCTTCAAACTGCTGACCTTCAGGTTAGCAGCCCAAAGCATGATCCACCAGGGGGTTAGAGAGCCCTATGGGGCCGGTTCACTCTCTCACACAGCCTATTATGAACCAGAAAATACTATGATGGAACCCAACAATAACATACATATATTTGTATGTATGTGATTCCATGTATATATGTATATAACTCTACATAAAGATATAACATAATGTATACACATACTCATACACAAAAACACACACTCGTTGACTTATCGAACCTCTGCTGGAACTACTGATTCATGTCAATTTGACTTAGCATTGACCCCAAGAAGGTAATGCATTTGCTTTGGCAAAACCAACAATTTCCTTTCTAACAGTGAAACTGAAACTGTGAATATCTGTTTTTATTAAGGGTGGCATAATGAAGGAAGGCTGAGTCTTCGTAGGAAATCGTTATGAATAAGCTCTCCCCAATTCAGCAGGGCAGCTACACAGAAAGTGTGCTTGTCCAGGCAGACTACAGAAGCAAATCCATAGACACTCATATGTGCATAAGAGGCTTATATACAAGAGCAATTGAATGTTGAGAAAATATTCCCGCCCAGTCAAGTCCAAGGTTATAAGTCCGACATTAGTCCAATTGCAATCAATAAAGTCCTCTTCAGATTCACGAGGCGCATGCAATGACACCAGGACAATCACAAGCCAGTGGACACAGAGTCTTGTGTATCCAGTGGTGGTAGAAGCATCTCAGCACTGACGGGGCCTCTCTGTGGCTTTTCAAGCATCTCAGCATTGGCAGGAGTTGCTACATGACTTTTCCACTTCAGAGGTTCCATCAGGGTAAGCCCATGTGGCTTCTCCTCTGGGATGTTTCACAAGGAATCAGCCTTGGGTCTTGTCAGTAGAGCATCTCCAAGGGACTGAGTCATGAGTCTCTCACTTCCAAGGGGGAAATACAGCCAGAATTCTCAGGAGAAAGCCATTCCCACACAGAAATCTCATTGGCTATCTCCAGATTGACAGCCAAGACCCCACCCCTACACTCTTCGTCCTCAAATGGACACCAGATTAGGTGGCTGCCACAGAAGGCTATGTAGACAATGCGGTTTAACACACAGATGACAACTAGCCAGCACATGTCTGTTCCCAGCAGTGATGACTTTCTACGCTGAGTGGGGTGCACACAGCTCCTGGCAATGCGACCTATCCAGTGGAGAAAACACATGTGCCGTGTCCTAACACAATCCAGCTCTACAGAGACCTGGGGACTATGCCCCATACTTCCACAAGCTATAAAAGCTTGACATCCGCTTTAATGTGATCTTCCTTAGATAAGAGCCAATCAACAGCCTACCCAGCCTCTCTTCTCAAAAGCTGTGGAAGATCAAATGAGATTCATGAAACTGGAAGGGTTTTTTTGTTGTTGTTAATAGTGGTCCCTGAATAGCAGGACAGGTTCAAAAGTCACCACTACAACATCTCAGATATCTTTATTAAACAAAAATAGGAAAAAGCTATTGTTTCTTGGCATATCCTCCATCTAGGTCTAGACACTTAGTCATGTTTCCATCTTGCTAATCATTCCCTGAAGAATTCTGCAGTCTCTGATTTATAGCACATCAAAAGGGAAGATTGGGCATCCTCCACCTATTCAAACCATGCTCCTTTTAAAATTCATGCCAGGTAAAAAGCAACCTAAAAAATTAAAATCCAGACTGGAGGGCGGAAGTGGTAAGATGTCCCAATGCAATTCTTAGAGGATAGCCCTTGCATGCCTTGAAGAAGGAGCAGGTGCATTTTCATGATGGAAAAAGCAAATTTCCTCAGTTTAACTTTCCTGGCCTTTTCGTTACCAGAATAGCGTTCAGTTTTCTTAGAACTTCTTTGTACTAAGTCCCTGTAGTCACTTATGTCAACTTGAAGATGTATGAACGTGCAGGGGGGATGGAGTCCTCGCTCTCTCTGCCCCTTCACCTTCCTGCAAGGTGGGACTCTGCCACTGAAACCAGAGGGCTGCTGGTGCTTTGGCACATTTCCGCCAACCTGGGATCCATGACACTATGATCTACCTGCACTCTGTGTCATTGTATGTAACTGTGTGCGCTTGAAGAGGAGCTTATGCACTAGAGTGGGACTGGGCTGGGCTGCCTTCTTGATCTATAATGGCTTCTTGATATAAAGCCGTTTCTTGCAAATAGATGAGTGTCACTGGATCTGTTTCCCTGGTGAAACCAGCCTAACATGACCCCCAGGTTTGTTTAATGTCTTTCAAAAAAAATCTCTCAGCATCTTGATTATCCCTGTGAGGTCCCCAAATAAAATCACCACGACTTTCTCTGCTGACCTCTCCGCCTTGAATTTAACTAGCCCAGCAGATCCCCTTGGGAGACATGATGTGGGTGCTGCTGTTTTTAAGGCATTCTAAGAAGATTAAGGAGTCCTGGTGGCATCGTGAGTAAGCATTGGGCTGCTAACTGCAAAGTCGGTAGTTCAAAACCACCAGGGGGCGTCACAAGAGAACAATGAGATTTCCATGTCCTATAAAAAGTTTGTCTCTGAAATCCACAGGAGTCATTCTACTCTAGCCTATTGGGCAGCTGTGTGTCAGAATCGACCCAATGACAGTGAGTCTGAGTCTTCTGAAGCAAACTACATGTATTACAGAAAAAAAGGTGCCTGCAATATTCCACTGATTTAAAAAAAATGCTTTGTTTGGGAAAAAGCTTGCATGTATCAACTAGGACCCTCGTAGTAGTATTTTTTTAAGTTACTTTGACATTGGATCAAATTTAGTGGCACATTATACTAAAGGTAAAGCAACTAGAACAGCATGTTGTTCCAAAGGAAATAACCCAGAGTTCATAAACACATGAATTGAAGGTGATCAGAATTCCAGTTAGACTTTCCTACTTAAAAAAGTCATCATTCATAAACACATGTGCTCAAAATGATCAAATTCCATGTACAGTGTAGCCCATTTCAAATATGGCTTTGATTTTTAAGGCAAATTGATGCTATTAACAGACAGGTGCTGCCTACACAAAAATCTTAGTACATGTCAAATAAAATAGAAGCTAGCCATTCATCTCTCTTTTCAAAAGAAGTTATGGTTTTTAAGATCTGAAGCGAACTTTTTAACTAGACTGATGCAAAAATATTAAAATACAATGTTTACACGAATGAAAGCAAAACCTATTACTAGGAATGAAATGCCAGCTCAGCAATCAATATTGAAACACAACCTGCAAACCGAGAAAGCATAAAATAAAAACTTTGGATTAAACCTAAAGGCAAAGCAATAGGCCAGAATCAATGTACATAAGCAAGCCCATCCCGTGATTCTAAAAGTGATCATTACAGAAATAGCAACCCATGGTTAACAGAACTAGTGAGCACTTATTAAGTGCCTATCCCACCCTTGAGATGTATACCTCATATTATTTCTTATTTATCTCACATGATTCTCTGAAATAGATAGTTATTACTTCCTTTACACAAATGATGAAACTTGACAAAGATAACTAACTGACTCTTTATAGGAAGTGATCTCGCCACGATTTGGACCCAACCTGACTTGATTCCAAGGAGCGTCATAATGTGCAAACTGATTTTTGAAGAAGGAACGAGTCTGGTGCCTCTAACATAGGCTGTTCAGACAGCTCAAACTCCTGGCTATCTCATCTGCATGAGTAAAACTGTATTCCAGAGGGTTTCCACAGTTGATTTTTTCACAAGTTAATCGACAAGTCTTGTTCAGAGGAACCTTTGTGCAGACAAGAGCTAAACCTTTCTGTTAGCAGTGAGAGCACGCAAGCACATAGAAGAAGGTGGTGACCAAATGCTCCCACATCAGCCACTGAAGACTCAAAGGAGCACAATTCTACTCTGACACACATCAGGTGTGAGCTGGCATGGACTCAATGACAGCTACTGTGACTATGATCGCCTCTGATTACTTTCACTTACAACCTGGCCAGTCCTTGACGTAAGACATCGGCATGTGTTGAATAGTTACCTCCACCCCCAATAGTTTTCTCTTATTTTTATGGATTCAGAGTGCTAGTTAGGCTGCCCCCCAGGAACTCTCTCAGCTGGAGAAAATAAGAAACTCTGGCCAATCTGTTGATTTTCAGCTCTTCTTGCTCCAGGCTTCAGGCAGGTTTCCACTTGTCCCTGTTAACAGTACCTGACTGCCGGGGTTCTGGAAAATATCCCTATCAGTCACAACTTGGTCTGCATCCATTACTTTTCACTCATACTTCTTCGGGAGAATCTTCCACCACCCACCACCGGTCAGTTCATTGAACCACGGTCACTTGTGTGTTGCTATAATACTGGATAATTTGCCACAGGAGTTTCAAATCCTAACAAAGTCACCGGTGGTATACGGGTTTCTGTGGAGTTTTAAAACTAAGACAGATGAGGGAGAAAGGTTTGGTAGTCTACTTCTGAACATTCTCCAGCAAGGACCTTTTAAATAACAAGAGAACATGATTCAAGACATGTGTGTGAGTCTGGGTAAACTATGGAAGCAATTTCATAGACACTCATGTGTGTTTAAGAAAGAGTTTTATATACAAAAGCAGTTGAATACTGAGGAAACATCCCAACCTAATCCCAATCAAGTCCATAAGTCCAATATTACCCAGTATGTCTAATACCAATCTATTAAGTCCTTGTCAGACTCACGCAACACATGCAATGATGTTGAATGCAGGAAGATCACAGGCCAATGGGTGGGAAGACTTGTGGATCCAGTGGCATTATAAGCATCTCAGTGCAGGCAGGGCTATTCATGTGGCTTCTCTGACTCCAGAGGTCTGGCTCCACCAGTCTCTCTTCAGGGCTGTCTCCCAGGGAAGGAGCCAAGAGAGAAAGTCTGTCTGCCATCTCCAATGCAGGAGTTCCGAGAGTCCTCAGGAGAAAGTCGTGCCCACACAGGGGTCTCATTGTCTCTTTCCTGATTGACAGACTAAAGTCCGCCCCTCCACTCTTAATCCTCACATTGACAGAAGATCATGTATCTACCTCCACATGGATGGAAAAGGAGACACTCAGGATACATGGTGGGATCCACATTAGTACTCAATCAACAATTATAAAGATGATCCAGAAACAGGGTCTGTTGTCTATGAGGCTACCATAAGTTGGACCCAACTGGTTGACAACCAGCAGGAAGAAGAAGGTGCTTGTGCAGCTGACCAGGCAGAACCCATGCCCCTCCCCCTAAGCTAGAGTGTCAATCTCTTTGATGGATTCCCTTTACAGCTTTGGTCCATTTCTGATTCTTCTTATAGACTCTCAACTCAGAGCATATGCTTTACCCTTAAAAACCCACGTATGGCCTTTCTACAGAGTCTGTCTACCACAATTAGCTGTCTTTAATGTTTGTTTTTATTTTAAAATTTTCCTTTCTACCGTGTGTGGTGGGTTTTAATGGTTCTCTTTCTCTCCCATTTTTGGGGTTTGCCTTCCTTTTTACCTTTTTAATGAGACACATGAAAAAGTAAAGACCTTCTTAAGTCTCATGCCCCTCAGGACAGCCTAGAAGTGCTCCTGTGAGTTTCCAAGACTGTTTGTTACGGGATGAAAAACCTCTTCTTTCTTCCCAAGGGCCAGCTGGTGGTTTCAAACTGCTGACCTTGATTTGAAGTCAGCTGCCCACAGTGTAGCCACTGAGCAACCCGGACTCAATGTGAGTTAACATTGAATCAATGGGATTGAATTTGAGTTTGAAATGTAGTTAAATCATGTAAGAGCTATCCTAAAAGAAAACCCAACACAACACTGTCAAAGGACACAACAAAGGAGAAGAAAAAATAAAAATGTCCTAAAGAAACAAGATCTGTGAAACTGTAAAGAGGAAACGTTTTATGTATTGTTCTTTCTGAAAACGGTGAGGGTTGGCATGGCAGGCCAGGCTTCCGGGATATTTCTAATATATGAAAGAACAATTAAGAATGGAAAGGAAAGAGAAAAATAGCAGCTTTCTCAAAGCATGGGGGCTTTGCATTTGTGTGTTTAAACGGTGCCAAACACATTGCTGGAGAGCTGATAAGGAGCCCTATATCCTGGCACAATCAATTCTATTTTTTTCTTTGTAGACTAATGATACAAGTTAATGTAGACTCCATCCACCTTATTTCCCAAATATTCCAATATTATCATAGTCTCTGTGACAGTCACCTAATCTGCTGTCAATTTGAAGATGAAGAGTGTAGGGAGTCAAGCCTGCCAATTTGAAGATAGCCAATGAGACCTCTGTGTGGGCATGACCTCCTCTGAGAATTCTGGGAAATGTGATAATTTCATCTTGGAGCCAGAGATGCTATCTCTATGGCTCAGTCCCGAAACTCTACTGACAAGACACAAGGCTGACTCCCTGTGAGACATGCAGGAGGAGAAGTCACATGGGCTTACCCTAATGGAACCAGACTCTGAAGCTGGAAAAGCCAATAAAGACTCCTGCCAGTGCTGAGGCTTGAGAAGTCACAGAGAGGGCCCTGTCCACACTGAGATGCTTCTACCACCACTGGGTACACAAGACTCTGCACCCACTGACCTGTGGTTGTCTTGGTATCATTGCATGTGCTTCATGAGTATGAAGAGGACTTTAAAGATTGGTATTGGACATATGGGCTAATATCAGATTTATGACCTTGGACTGGACTGGGTTGGGATGTTTTCTCAATGATCAGTTGCTGTTGTATATAAACCTCTCTCTTATACACATATGAGTGTCCATGGATTTGTTTCTCTAGTCTACCCTAACACAATCTCCTTCTTAAAGATATTGAAAACGGATACCATTTGGAGCCCTGATGGTCATAGCAGGTTGGTGTTGGGATATTAACCCCAAGGTCAACGGTTCAAACTCAACAGCTTCTCCTCAAAAGAAAGATACAGTTTTTGAAAGGACCTACATCCATGGAAACCCTATAGAAATGACCCCATGAGAGTTGGCTCTACCATCATGAATAGATAAAAGTTTAAGACTGATATCTTCATGCCCAAGTTCCTTTCTTCATCTTCCTGGGAACAGTCTGGATGGGATGACTTCTGGGCTGATGTGGCCCCATGACTATGTGCTCTTCAGGGGGTAAGAGCAGGAAAGAAGGTGTCCCCCTCTTGTCATGCCTTTGTCACATCCTTTCTCTCTTCCCACCAGCTAAATCCCAATGAACATCTTCTAGGAGTGGTGCTGCCCTGACCACCCTCCCTTTAGAACAGCTCAACCAAACCAACCCCAGGTCATTGAGTCGATTCTGACTCACAGTTTTCCTTTTAAAGGTGTCAAAGGCTTTGTGAATCTCCACGGGCATGGACCAACTCCTCTTCTGTCTTGAGATTGGCTGGTGTGTCCAACCACCCATCTGGTGGTCAGCAGTCCAAGGCTTAACCTGACAGCGCCACCATGGGAGTTATGTGAGAGAGAAAGATGAATTTCTTAAAGGTTCCTTGTTTCAATAGGCACGATGGATCTCTGGGGGGGTCCACATTGTGTTAGTCTGGGTAGACTAAAGAAACAAATTCATAGACATGCATATGGATATAAGGGTAAGGTTTATACACAAGAGGAATGGAACATTGAGAAAGCATCCCAACCCAGTCCAGTCCAAAGTCATAAGTCTGATATTAGTCCATATGTCCGATACCAGTCCATAACATCTCCTTCCAACTCACAAAGTCACAGGTCAGTGGGTACAGAGTCCCAACACTGGCAGGGTCTCCCCATGGCTCCTCTCTTTCAGGGCTCAGGGTCCATCAACAGCATCCAGTGGTGGTAGAAGCAACTCAGCTCTGGCAGGGATCTTCATGTGGCTTCTCCAACTTCAGAGGTCTGGTTCTATCAGGGTAAAGCCGTGTGACTTCTCCTTTGGTTCCCCCAGCTCCTCAGACGCTGCCATCTTGTCTTGTCTGTCGTTCGTTGTCTCAGAGACTGACTTCCAACAACTGGTGAGATAGTTCTCATCTCCACGAGGGAAATACCGTGAGATTTCCCAAAAGTCTCGGGAGAAAGCCATGCCCACACGAAGGCTTCATTGGCTACTCACTGGCTATCTCCAGATTAACAGGCTAGACTCCACCCCAACATCACAATCATGAAATGGACATAGCATATGACCACCACACACATTGTTTCTCTTTCAGATCTTCCTTATTTGGGGCCCCAGCAAAAGGGGCACACCTCCAATGGCACCCATGCCCCTGGAGGGAGACCTCACTCAGGTCTTCTGTTGGGATGGGGCAGATCCTACGTGTGAAACAAGCCAATCCGCTAGGTGGGGAGTTCATTCACCCCTCAGAGAGGTACTGCAAGTGGCTGGGCAATAGGAGGAGAGTACAATAAATGCTTTGTGTCAACTAGACCAATGCCAGTTCACAGTGACTGCCCAGGGCAGAGTAGAACTGCCCGCTGTGGGTTTCTGAGATTGTAACTCTTTGTGGGAATAGAAAACCCAGGGAGAGGAGTTGGTGGATTTTGAACTGCTGATCTAGTGGTGAGTGGTCCCGGCAGGCAACCAGTAGGCCACCAGTGGGGCTCCTGGGTGATAGCCGCTTGACTTAAAACAACTGCACAATCCTTCACCACTGCCGCCGCCACCGCCTCCAACCGGGTAAGCCGCCCTCTCTCCATTCAACGCCCTCTTTGCATAGGGCTGCAGTTCGGGGAAGTGTTGGCTCCTGCCCTTGGCCACTAGCAACGCAAAGAGAAAGCACCGAAGAGCCTGTCAGAGAATGAATTCCCAGCCACAAGTACGGCATATATCTGACAGCTCTGCCTTCTGCGGCCCACAACAACGGAGGATTCGGCTTCAGGCATTTACTGAGTCCTGAGACATGAGCAGGCCTACGGTTTCATGCCAAAGAACCCACGCGGCTTGAAACACACCCTTTGCAGGAAATGGCAATTGCAGTGAATGGGGCAGCTCATGAGGAGTGTCCTGACTGCATTCTTCCATCTAACCTGTGTCACTTCCTCCTCTCTTTTCATTCCTATCACATCGCAGCACGGCTTATTGTTCCCTGTAAGAAACGGTGTGGACACTTCCTGCTGTCCTCAGAAAGGAAAACCTCAGGAGAGGTTGTCTTACAGCCGAGGTCTACAGTGCTGGGTGGTGTAGGTCACAGTCACCTCGCCTGAACACCCTCTTTCTCTGATGAGCTCAGAAAGACAATCACATTTTCCACCCTTGAAGTATGCAGAGGGCATCATCCCTGCAACCCAGGAAGGCCCTCAATGATAAGAACAGGCCCAGTGACTGCAGCAACAGTTCAAACGCACCAGTGGTTGTGAGGCTGGAAGACTTCCGTTCTGCTGTATCTACAGGCACATTTAATAGAGATGTACATCAGTCAGCCCAGATTCCATGATACACAGCCGTACCTTAACTGGGTGCCATCCCTTGTTAAAATCATTCTGGGCAAGGACAGGACACTGGGAGCTGGTGGCCTTGTTTTCCTTCTCTTCATCGACTGCACACTGCCACTGGGAATCAATTCATTTTCCTTCTTCAAGGCATCATTGTTGGGCGAGCCCTCGACTATCAGTCACAAGGCCAGCAGTTCCATAGGAGAAAGATGAGGCTGGCTGGTGCCCATAAAGATTCACAGCCAGGGAAACCCAAAGGAACAGTTCGACTGTATCTGACAAGGTTGTTTGAGTCGCAGGCAACTGAGTGGTGGTGGGGTCAGTCCCACATGTTCCACTCAAGGGATTTTCCCAGTCTACTCAGTAGGAAGAAAGAATCGTTTTATCCTCATGGAAATGGAAGGCTGTGGTGTGGCAGACCGGTTTATGAACTAACGTCAGCACAACACACACACACGGATGCACACCTTAGGACAGGAACTTCAAAGCGGAGCTGTCATTTTTGTACTTGACCTGTCTGTGAGCTGGCTCTGGGACTGTGGATCACCAACCTCATCATCAGCACCGCTGGGCGGACTGGAACATGAAATGCGGACAGACAGGAGCGCAGGAAGGTCGTCATGGCAGGCAGAACCCACGCGGCATGGCATAGGTAAAGAGGGAGCCACGTGGGCACCGAGCCGTAGCCAATCAGCTGCAGTGTCAGGGATTAGGCACATTAGCAAGAAACTTATTGGTTGGATGGGTTTTTTTTTGCTTTGTCTTTCAACATGCCACTGAACACACTCATCTTTGCTGCTGCTGCTGCTGTTGCTGTTGCTGGATTCTGAGATTCAGCAACCCTGTGGACACAGAAAGAACCCCTGGCTGGCCCTGCACCAGCCTCCCAACCCTTGCTATGCTTATGCCCACCATGGCTGCCACTGTGTCCATGCGAGTATCTGGAGGCCCCTTCAGCTGACACATCCACCAGCAAAGAATGCAAATGGGGTGGGAGGGAGAAACTGCAGAGAGAGGAGAGAGGAAGAGGCTGGCTACCTGACCCGAAACGGGAGCTTGCGTCTATTGCGTAGAGTGACAGAGTACCCCCGTTCTTAATTAGCAGCCCACTGAAGAGTCCATTCTAACTAGCGTGTCTCTTGGTTTCTCTAAGCGAGCATGGGAGCCCTGGCCATGTAATTGTTAGGCTGTGAGTGGCATGATTGGTAGTTCAAGACCATGGGAAGCTCCGAGGGAGAAAGCCTGGGCCTTTTCCTCCCCTAAACAGTTACAGTCTCAGAGCCCACCGTGGGCTGCTCGGAGTCAGAGAGTGAGAGCCGGGAACATACCAAAGCTCAAACCAAGCTCATGGTCACCGAGTCTGTGCCGACTCATGGCAACCCCTACGGGCCGGCTAGAACGGCCCTCTCAGCTTCCCAGACAGTAACTCTCTACAAGAGTAGAAAGCTCTTCTACTGTGGCTCCAGGCACATGAGGCAATCATAAGGTAATGGGGAACGAGGGCCAGAGGTGACGATGGCGAAAAGACCCCATCAGAATTCAAAGGGGGAGACGGCAATGTCTAGAACAGACAGGGCACCCGGGTGGAGATCTTTCCACGTGTCCACTGGCTGCCACAACTCGGAGATCTTCCCAGGCCACCCTGCGTCACACCCACTGCATCTTAAGAAGCCCAAACTTGGTGGTCATGGACTCCCACTGCCAGGTCTTCCTTCTCTGACCCCTCCGGGTGGGCTGGAACCTCCAACCTTGTGAGAAAAGACAAGCTTGTTAGCCTCTGCATTCCCCCTCTTTCCCGAGACTCTTAAGTCATTATGGGAAGATTCGGCGATAGGCTCTCAGTTTATACATACAAAGGCATGTATGTCCTCTTTAGAGTTTTATCCAAGAACTGTTCTGCTTTGCTTTATAAATGGATTGCTCGTTAAGCTCACACAAAAGCCACCTGTGAGAAACAAGGCTAGATTCTACTAGAAACACACTTCTATTACGAGGAACCGGATAAGTGTGAATTCTCTCTCACTCTGTGACTTGAGGAATTGTCACAACACAATTTGCAGTAGAAAGACAGACACTGATTTTTTTTCTGCCCTGGCTCCAGTGAGAAGTGGAATCAGTGGGCAGTCACTAGCCCCAGAGCACAGCCTCCTGAAGTGCACTGGCCACCTGCCCCGTAGGTCTTTGTCAAGTGGCTTTCAAAAGAAGACCCAGCAAAGGAGCGAAGTTGGGACCATGCAGTTCCCTCCAGAGCAAGGAGCATCTTCTAGAGCACCTCAGATCGGAGGCGCATCTATTTCTAAGTAGTTTCGCTTTGTGCCATTTCTCATGGGGTTTGGAAAAGGGCACGAAGATCAATCAATGCATTGTAACTTTGGTGTCATTCTGCCCATGATGGAACTCAATGTGTCCTATGACACAGTGGCAGTTTAAAATGCCCAGGATTACTTTATCAGGAACAATTCCCGGTGCTTTCAGAGGCAAGTCCTCTCCAAGAATTGCTCCAATCCACAGAGCTGTGTACTCTGTGCTGGACCTCAGGACTCCACGGGGAACATACATAGTCCACGACTACTGCGGTGGCATAGTGGTCAGTTCTAGGTTAGTGATTAAGTGTTGGGCTGAGCCTCTGCAAGGTCAGCAGTTCAAGTCCAGCAGCTGCTCTGAGGGGAACAAAGATGAAATGAAGAGTTAGCATCTCAGAAACCCACAGGGGCAGAAACCCTGTCTGATAAGGTCACCCTGAGTTGGAATCAGGTGGCTGACAATGAGAGAGTGAATGAATTGAACACATTTGGGACATAAAACTGTATTAAGTGCCATCCAGTTTTATAGTGTCTCTTTGAGATCATTATCAACACTTTAAGGGAAAAATAACTTTAACAGAAAACCAAACATTGTTCTTGAGACTCTTGTGACCCCTAGTGACCCTGGTCTTGACACTCTTGTGACCCATGGTGACCCAGGTCAGAGGTCAGAGCTGCTCCGCAGGGTTTTCTGGGTCATCATCTTTATTAGAACAGGTCACCAGGCCTTTCACCCACGGAGCAGCTGCTGGTTTTGAACTGCTGGTCTTGCGGTTAGCAGGCCAACCTGCAACCACTACACTACCAGGGCTCCTCTAGCAACTTGGGGAGCAGTCAAACCACTCCCTAGAGTTTCTGAGTCCCCTCTTTCTCCCACGACCTGGTTGGTGGGTTCAAATCACTGAGATTGCATAGCCAAGTATGTCACCGGGGCTCTTCTATCGGGGTTTCTTCCAGGGCAGGCTTGCTCCCTATTGAAAATTTTAGCCCACTAGGCATTAGGTAACAGGTTTAGAGGAGAAAAGGTAACTAATATATCACCTGTAGTGTTAGTCAGGGTAGACTAGAGAAACAAATTCTTCAGTCCTCATATGTGTATAAGAAAGAGTTGTATATACCAGAGCAACTGTACATTAAGAAAACATCCCAACCTAGTCCAGTCCAAGGTCCTAAGTCCAATATTAGCCCATATGTCCGACACCAATCTATAAGTCCTCTTCAGACTCATGAAGCACATGCAACGGCCCCAGAACAATCACAGGCCATTAGGTGCAGAGTCTTGTGTATCCAGTGGTTGGTAGAAATATCTCGGTGCTGGCAGGAGTCTCTCCATGGCTTCTCTAGGTCCAGGTTTCTGGCCACATCAGGGTGGGTCCTTGTGGCTTCTCCTCAGGGATGTCTCCCAAGGAACCAGCCTTTTCAGTTGAGCATCTCCAAGGGACTGAGGAGTGAGTCTCTCACCTCCAGGGGGAAATACGGCTGGATTTCCTGGAATTCTCAGGAGAAAGACGTGCCCACACAGAGGTCTCAATGACTATCTTCAGATTGACAGGCTAGACTCCACGCCTACATTCTGAATCCTTAAATTGACACCAGATTGGGTGACTGCAACACCTAGACACATGCTTTGTTTTTTAACCTTTTTACTTCATATTCGTTTTTTTTTTTTTGGGGGGGGGGTATCACTGCCCTCTGGTGGTCATGGGAGCTACTCAGCCTTGCTGCTGCTGGATTTGAACCACCAAGCTAGTGGGCTGCAGTTCGGCACTCAACCGCTACGCCACCGGGGTTCATCCATATTTGTATTTTTTATATTTATTTATTCATTTATTTAATTTTAAATCATTGTATTGGGGGCTCATACAACTCTTATCACAACACATGCATAAGTTCATTGTGTGTCAAGCACATGTGTCCATCTGTTGTCTCCATCATTCTGAAAACATTTGCTTCCTATACATGCTACTTTAATAGAATTTAAATGAATCAGAGTTTCACACAAATTGACCTGAAAACACCGCCCTAAGCTTGATAAGTTTTATTAGACTGTATTTTTCCCGGGGAAAAGTAAACTCTGACAAAACTGTCATTCTTTCGACTGTTCCCTTTTGAGCTCCCAGCCTCCTGGATGCTTCCGAGAGTAGCTGAAGGTCTGAACTGTTTAGTAAATATTTGCTCAATGAAAATAACAGCCAATCACAGGTCCATTTCTTCAACTGCTCACAGCTTCAGAGACCCAAGAATGCTGCGGCTATCACATAAAACTGGGGTGGCGGCAGAGAATAAATTACTGAGCATAAGTAAGGGAGGGCCAGATCCTAGGTTTCCTCTTCCAAAAGGAAGCCATACAAAGAGTGCAGACAAGCCATGCACACATCTCTCAGGCCAGGCAGCTCAAGAACCTGCCGCTGCCTGGTACTGTCCTAGGATCCATTTATTTGTCTTTTCAAGCTCCCCCATCAAACAACAGTCGCCACCACAACAACCATAGCATGGGTGATTACATAGGTAACCGTGCATGCCTATGTCACAGAGCTTCAAAGAGCTCACAGGAAAATGGAACGAAAGGATCGTGCATGGCATTTTCCCACGAACTTTAACACGGCCCCATATGTAAACAGAAAGGAATGTGTGAGTACAGGCTTGTGCTTGTATAGCTATATCTGGAGCCCTACATGTACACATCTCCGTGTGCTGCACATATAGCCCTGGGTTTATAATAAACCATATAGGAGACATAGTTAAGAAGCGACGAAGACGGCCCGGACGTGTTTGAACAACTCACAGGATCTGTTGACCAGGCTACAAGGCTTGGAACGCTCATCAAAAGGAACAATGTAGTCATTGACAGTGGCAGTTACATAATTGTATGCCAACGTGAAGATATTTAGAAACGCATGGGTGGTATCCAACCTGTCCGTCAGGTTGCGGCCTGATGGCCTGTCCTTGTTGGCGTGGCCTTGCTAGAAGGAGAGCCTTGGGAACCTCCCTAACTCTCTCTGTCTTCTTGCTGGCCATCCTGAGATCTCCTGGAGCTGTGTCTGTGGTTCCACCCACCTTGGATGTACATGACGTCTGGCCTGTGACCTTCCTGCGTTCTGCATCATGGCACATGACTGTGTGGATCTGAAGGACTGATGGACTAGTATCAAACCCATGGACTTGAATTGGATTGGGCTGGGAGGTGTTCTTAATGGACAATGACCGCTACTTCTTGGTCTAAAGCCCTTTCTTACACATACGTGCATGTCTCTGGATTTCTCTAATCAACCCGGCCTAACACGTGGGCATAGCCCAGTTCCCAAACACAACGTTCCTAGTAGATGAGCAGCAACCGGAGTCTTACGATCTTATCGTTGGCCATTCTAAGTTACAATGGAAGCTCTGCCTTTATCGAGAGCACAGGGCTTAAAAAGAAACGAGTTCCACATAAGGCACAGATTCTTTCAATTTGAGACCAGAGGAGCTGGACGGTGACTGGCCACACCTACCCTCTGTCTGGACCAGACACACAATAGGAAGGTTCCAGACAGAATGAGATTAACATTGGACGGAGAACACAATTCCAACACTAATCGAAGGGCAGACCTACTGATAAAAGGAGACACCTCCAGGATGATTGCCCCTCCAAAAAACTAATCTTTGAACTTGGCACCGAAGCTTAAGGGAGGTCACCTGCCAGCCAATGAATAGATTGACTTAGAAAATCAACAATGTCACCAGTGGAAAAGGTGCTACCTTCCACAATCAGTATCAGAGGTCGAATGGCCAAGGTTTTGCTCTGAAGCAGAGGAGAAGGCGACAAGGGGGAGGGAAGAGACATGCCACCAGTGGACACAGAATGATGAGGATGCTGACACACTGTGGAAATTCTAGGCACGGTCATAGAACCATCTATATACAAAGAGTTAAATAGGAGCTGAATTTACTCTGTAAACTGTCTTCTTTTGTTAAAGTTTATTTTTATTATTAAAAAACCACTTTACTTGGGGGGAGGGCTCTTACAGCTCTTATCATAATCCATACATCAGTCGTATGAAGGACATCTGTACATATGCTGTCATCATCATTCTCAACACATTTTCATTTCTTTAAGCCCTTGGTATTAGCTCATATTTCCCCTCTCACCACTTCTCCCTCCCTCCTGAACGCTTGATAATTTATAAATTAATATCTTGTCATATCGTACACTTTCCCATGTCTCCCTTTACAGGGTAGTGATTGCCTGTTGCCCCTACCCCAGGGAGGACATAAATAGACCCTTGTAATTGGTTCCCCCTTTCTACTCCACCTTGCCCGTAATGCCACTCTCACTGTCCTGTCCTGAATTCCCCATGTTTCTTGCTCCTATCAGTCTCAGTGTACATGTTCTGGTCTAGCCATGTGTGTAGAACTGGGATCATGATGGTGGGGTGGAGGAAACATTTAAGAACTGGATGAAAGTTGCATATTACATTGTGGCTACCCTTGCACCTTGACTGGCTCGTCTCATCTTCTCCTCGTGTCCCTGCTGTAAGGGACAGTTGCTTCACCTACTGATGCGCCTTGGGTTCCAATCTGTACTTCTCATATTTTAGTTCTTTGATGCCTGATCCCTGATGCCGTGGACACCTCGTGGTCACACAGGGTGGTGTGCTTCTTCCCTGTGGGTGAAACTAACTCTTTACAGGAGGAGAAACCTTCATCTCTGTCCTGCAGAGCAGCTGGTGGTTTCAAACTGCTGACTTTGTGGCTCGCAATTCTGACAAGGAGAACACCTTTTTCATGGGTTCAAATCAACATGATTATCTACAGCTCAAGTTATCTAAATGGGATCAAATGGGCAACAGGAACTAGGAAGGTCAGATTCCCTGCGGGGGGTGGGGTGGGGGGGTGGGGTATGTTAACAGAGGAGCAACAATTCCTAAGAAGTGACAATGAATAGCTTCCAGGATGCAATCAGCATTACTAAACTGTAGAAATCTTTGTCCACTCTCCTGTGTTTGAGGGGGCTTTCAAGTGTTTCATGGAAAAAGGAAACAAGAGACATTTTCCACGAACTTTATGGAACCCCAAATTTATCTTCCACAACAAAGATGAATGCTAAAAGCTAAGCCACGCGTCAAGTTAAAGATCTTCCACTATTTTACAA
This sequence comes from Nesogale talazaci, assembly GCA_004026705.1. Lineage (NCBI taxonomy): Eukaryota > Metazoa > Chordata > Mammalia > Afrosoricida > Tenrecidae > Nesogale > Nesogale talazaci. The sequence goes on from PVJH01004592.1 coordinate 76,837, forward strand.
GGGGTTTCTTGGAAGACATCCAAATCCAGGATGTGGGATTCTCCTTAGAAAAGGGTAAGAGCAGCAACAATCAACTCAATGAAACAGGGTCACCACCGGCTTGGGGAATGACTAATGCTTTTGAGGGGCTTATACCCAATGCATCTTCTTTTTCTATCACCCTGTGTGCACCTTTTAGAAATCCCCGGATCTCACAGAGCTCTCAATTGGAAGTGGGGGCAAAGACAACAGTATCTACTAATCTCTCCAAATCTAGGTACCCTTCTTGTCAAATGACCAGAATCAATAAAGCGATGATGCGACAAAACGCTGTCTTCCCTTAAGGAGTTTCACGAGTTGACAAACTCCAAATGGCCATTCTCTTTCCGTTCTACACCACCCACACACCAAGCACTGTGTACACGCATATTTTTTCCTGCACTGAATCTGCTAGCCCATCTTTAGAGACCAGACTAGATGAAAAATTAGGCCCCTGCTTCCAAACTCTTTAAGACATTAACATCTATGCTTAGAGTGGAGCACAAAACTGACAGTCACTGTGCCAATTTCTGTATTTGTCCTTCCCCATGCGTTATCCAATAATAGATGCACCTGGAAGTTTAGAGAGGCATTGTAATTAGAAATAATGAGAGCAATTTCTAGAATTACCCCACCTTTAAACGGCACTGTCAGACAGATCCTTTGGAAATGACTAAGAATTATCCAGTTCTTCTTCTGTAATTTGAGAAGAACCCTTTCTGAAAATTCTGTGGCGTTTCTGTTGCTTTTGGGTGCTGCCCCACTCTGGGTAGGTTTCACCTCATAGTAATCCTGTGTGCCTTAGAATAATACATCCTTCCGTTTGCTATGAGGCATCTTGACACTCAGAGGGGAGGACTAGTGAGTGAGTATGAAAGATTCCCACGGAAGCAGGTCACTGAATAAGTTTCAAATCACTTGATTCAAAATGGCACGTAAAAGTAAAATTATGCATTTTATTCATTCATTCCATCAGCGGAGGATTGCTCTATTGTACAAATACAAGATTGTACAAAAATCACAAAATGTTACAAAATAAAAAAAAAGTACAAACTGCATTACTTAATAAATAGGACTAAAGTAGTTAAAAGTGGAAATGAGATAGATTCCAGGTTGGTAACATTGTTTGACCCAGCAAACCATATAAGCTCTGTGTACAGACATTTTTACATGATACAGGGCAATCCGATTTCGCCTTTGGAGACAAGGAAGGGAGTATCTTCTTGCTGCACGATCACTGCCAAATGCTGGAGGCCTTTATTGATGCTACTCCCCTCCCTTAGCCCCGCCCCCCCTCCCCCCCAAGATCTTGGGCTGAACCCAAGTTAACTATATAAAGCAGGAGACTTATGTAGTCAGAAAGGTTTCAATCGATGTTAAAATCCTTTTGCCACAAAATGACGTCGATAAATTTAAAAAAGCAAACAATCAGAGCACCAGGCCGTCGACTACAAACATGGGGCAGAACCAAACAAACCCCCACCGACTGCCTTCAGTGGATTCAGACTCATAGCGACTTCTAGCGCAGGGTAGCCCTCGCCCCCCCCCTCGTTCCCCGCCCTCCTTTCCCCCCGCCCCGCCACCTGTGCAGGGTTTCTAGGGCCCTAAACCTTTATGGAAGTAGGCTGCCACATCTTTCTCCGGACTGCCGGGTCTTTCTCCACCTTAAGTGGTTCGAACTCTCCACCCCTTCCTCAGGGTTAGCAGCTGAGCAATGACTCTGCCATCAACAAATAACTGATTTCCACTCCAGCAGGCATTGGCCCTTCCCCTGCAAAATCATATCAATACTTCTCCCCACGACCTTCCTTCTAAGTAGTTCTCTTTACGAGGCTGGCCATTTCTAGAAAAATAAAGATTTCCAAAGCGACAAATCTGTTCGTCTCATCAAAATGGAATGGGTCCATAAATCTGACCACTCAAAAGCATCCAGATTCATCTGAGATCATTATAAAATGTAAATCTCAACGCCGTAAAATAACTACTACTACTCTGCCCAATAACTTCATATAAAGCACTTCTCTGGAAGGGTGCCCGGAAGCCATTTGTCAAAAAAGAAGCACGTCTTGGATGAAGGTTACGCCAGTTTTTAAAAATGTTGTGCAAAAATACATTTTTATATAGAAAATATTGCCAGGAATGAAGACATGTGCACTGTGAGAAATGAGCTTGCAAATCAAGTAGGGCTAACTCTATACAGCAAATCATAAATCGCAGTAGGATGACCCCAAGCTCTCAGAAAACACCACCGTGGTGCGGGGGGGGGGGGGGGGGGGGGGGGGGGGGGGGGGGGGGGGGGGGGGGGGGGGGGGGGGGAGGGTCCGGGGAGGGGAGGGCGCGAGGAGGGGTGAAGATTCAAAAATCAACCAACTGAAAAAGAAAACAACCCCCAAAAGATTAAGGCATTACATCGACAGAAATCTAGGAGGAAGTTTAAAAGTGCTATTACCCTGATTTGAGTTCGTGTGATTCTCCAAACACAAGTTTATTTACGACCTTCCCCCCAGGGTGCCGGTTTGCGAACAAACATTTCAAGAGCATGCGTTTTGTTCAATATACATCTTGGAGAGGGAGATCGCCATGGACTTGGCAAGCTCTTCGTCGCGTTTCCTCTGCACTTGAGTTTGTTTGCACCAGTGGTCGTACTCCGGGTTGGGGTAGGAGTGATCAAACACGGCGTCGTAGTGTCCGTTACTGAGCCAGCTGAGCCAGATGCTGGGCCGGAGGGAATCCTCGGGCCCCAGGTAATGGATCATGGTGGACACGGTGGGGCTCTCCAACCGCCCTCCGGTCGTTAAATGGATGTTCACGTTCAGCATCTGGCCCATGGCCAGCAATTCGGGGTAGCCGGCCCAGGCCCCGTCTTGAGCGGCGGCGATGATAAACTCGCCCACGTCGCCCTCGATCAGCGGGCTGAAGTGGTCCAGGTGGTCTGCGATGTAGTGGACCGTCTGCTCGCGCAGCTCGCGGTGCAGGCTCTGGTCCCCGTACACCGCCTTGCTGACCGCTCGGTAGAGGCAGTTGCCGTCGGGGATGATGTGGAAGCGGTACTTGCTCCTCTGGCGCAGGTACTTGTCCTGCTTCTCCACCTCGGCCAGGTACAGGGCCAGCTTCTCGTCGCGGGCTTCCGACCTGGAGGCGATCGCCGCCTCCCCGGCGCCGCCCGGCGCGGCCCCCTCGCCGCTCCGCGCCGGGGGCGCCTGGGCCTCGGGCTCCGGCGGCCGCCGGCTCCGGCCCGGCTCCGCGCCCGCCGCCTCGCCGCCCCTCTCCCAGCCGCGGGGGCTGCGCTCGGCCGCGGGCTCCGGACCCCACGCGTCCGCCCTCGGCGGCTCCGCGCTGCCCGGGGGCGGCCCGGGGCCTCGGCGCTTGGCGGCGGCCAGGGCCTGGCGGTGCTCGCTCAGTCGGAAGTTCCTGTCGGGCTCGGCGCCGTCGGGCCTCAGCAGCTCCTCCAGGAGCCAAGCGGAGGAGCCGCGGCGCGGCGGCGCCGGGGCCGGGGCCGAGGCCGGGGCGCCGGGCGGCGGGGCCAACAGAAGGCAGCGGCCGCGCGCGCCGGCGGGGGACGCGGCGGCGGCGGCGGGCTCGGGCCCGTGCAAGAGCAGCCGCTCGGCGCCGCCCAGGGCCCGCACGGTGATCTGCGCCGTGGACGTGTAGTGCGGCGGCGGCAGCGGCGGTTTGCAGGACCCGCCGGCCGGGCTGGCGGCGGCGGCGGCGGCGGCCCCGGACACCATCTCGAAGCAGGAGGAGAAGGCGGGCATCTTGGCGGCGGCGGCGGCGGCTTCTCGGGGCTCCGCGGGCCCGGCGGGCGGGCGCTCCCCGGTTTCAGGCTCCGGCGCGGGGCTGGAGGGTCCCGCGGGCTGCAGGGACACTTTGAAGGCGGCTGCGGAGGCGGAGGCGGCGGGCGCCGCGGCGGTGGGACCCGGGGCCCCCGCTGGGTAGTGGGTGCAGACGCTGCTGTAGAGCTGCATGTCCCTGCCCGCCGCTCGAGCCCCCTTATAGGCGCGGCCAGCCCCCGCGCAGGGGACACACCCTCCCGACTCCGGGGAGGGGGCCGGCCGGCGCCGGCCGACCGCGCTGACCCAGTGCCCCCAGAATAGAAATGACCGCAGGGCCGCCAGGAGCCTCCTGCGCGGCGTCAAGACCCGCAAATAGCACCCGGGTCCCAGCCAAATTCCTGCTGCGCCACAGCGTGCGGGAGGGGGGGGGGCGGGGAGGAGGAGAGCGCCCGACCCCCTCCGTGGGGGCTCGGCCACAGCCCCGGGGCGCAGTGCCCGCTCCCCTCGCTCCGGCCCGCGGCGGGCGCGGAGGACGGCCGGGGGAAGACGCCCGGTCCGCTGCAGCGCGTCCCCAGGGCCAGGAGCCGAGCGCGGCGCGCCGAGGGGGCCGGGGGGCGGGGCCGCGGCTTGTTTACCTCCGGCCGCGCCGCCCGGTCACGTGGTCCCCAGGAATGTGCGGCTCCTCGCCGGGCCCCATTCACCGAAGCGGTCGCCCCGCCCCCTCGGGGCCGCGCCCGCTGCCCCGTCGGCGTACGTCACGGGCGTGGTGCGCCGAGCTCGCGGCGAGAGCGCGGGCGGAGTGGCGGGCGCGGGCGCGAGCGCGCGCGCGCGGGACACCAGGCGGGAGATTGCTGAGGCTTACTGGTCCACTTGGCCGTGGGAATCTTGGTCCCGATTTGCAAGTTTACTACAGACTGCTTCCTCCACCGCAGCCCCGGGGGTCCGCGCTGCCACCCTCTGCTCCGCTCTGCTCGGATAGTGGCGGGATAGGCACGACTTGCAAGGTTCCCTTTTTTATGTTGTTGTTGTGGCATCACTGCCCTGGTAGGAGTAAGCTGCCCAGCCTTGCTCCCGGAGAGCTGCTGCTGAATTTGAACCGTCAACCCTCTGGGCTGCAGTCACGCACACAACCAATACGCCAACAGGGCTCAGCCCCCTGAAAGGTTACCTTTTATAAATCTTTCTGCCCCCTACTCCCTGTGGCTCCTGGGCCAGCAATCGGTTTGCATTTACTCTTCTTGAGCCAGTTTCTTGGAGGTCACGCGGCCTCCCTGGCTGCCCAGCGAGTGTCTGCCCCGCTGAACCGAAACTAACTTTGCTGCAGGCTCTGGTAACCCCTGCCAGTCCTGGGAGCTCTTTACCAGAATGTCAGGAAGCCTTTGGAATTCCTTCGGAATGCTTGTCTGAAATGTCTTTCGGAATGCCTTTTTGAAAAACCCACTTCGACTCCCTCATCAGAAACAGAGAGAGTCGTTGGTGAATTGCATTTTAAAGGAGGGGCATGTTGAAAATATTTTTGCCCACCTATTTTAGGAAGGCTTTATACTTCTGTAAAGAGTTAAAGCCCCATGAGGAGCTGATACCGAGGGCTTCCGTAGGAGAATGTTTTGAGAATGATGATGGCAACAAATGTGGTTTGCATACAGTAGATGTATGTATTGATTGTGATAAGAATTGTATGAGCCCTCTATAAAATGATAAACACACACAAGGAAATATTAATGGGATGGATCATGTACTGTCTGTGGTAGTTTTTGCTGGCAGCTTTTTACCATAGTCAGAACTTGGATCAAATGCGAAATTAACAGACTCTCAGAATCAAATCGAGCCTAGAGATTCTTTGCCATGAAAAAAATATATATGGGGCGTTGATACTGGGGGCCTTAGTGGAGGATGTTTCGGCAGGGGTGATGCTGGCAACAGGTGTGCAAATGTGGTATGCATACAACTGATGTGTTTGTTTGTTGATTGTGATGGGAGTTGTATGGGCCCCCAATGGAATGATTTAAAAAAAGGGGGGGGGGAGAGAAGCTTATACCAAGGGCTCAAGTAGAAAATGTATGGACATGAAGATGGCAACATGTGTACAAATATGCTTGATACAAATGATGGATTGAATGTTATAAGAGCTGTAAGAACCCCCAATAAAATTATTGGAAAAAAAATCCCAAATCCTAGCAGTGGTTTTCAGCCTGTAGGTTGCAACCCCTTTTCACAGGGGTCACCCGATTCATCACAGCAAAATGACAGTGATGAAGTAGCAAAGAAAATAACTTGATGTGGTGGGGGGGGGGGAGGTGGTCACCACCACATGCAGTACTGTATGAAAGGGTCACAGGGTCATTAGGAAGGTTGAGAACCCCTGGAGTAGAGAATTCATCTAGGCCAACTGCCACAGTGTTTTCAATGATTGATTTTTCTCCTGCATGGGTCAGTTACTTTAAAATTGCAACTACTTTCAACCCCTTAAGCCTCTCTAGAGAAAGAGAAAAGCTCTTAGTGAATAAGCATCGCCCTGGAATGGGTTGCATCACCAGCAATCTACTAAAGACATTGCAAAAGACAGAAATCTTAGACAGTATGTTGTTATGTAATACAATCCATCGCATACGTTGTTTGCAAGGTAACTTCGTTAGCTTTCTGGAACCTTTATGGAAGGGGGTAGCTTTGGGATCTGAAGCACTGATGACCTTATGCGTGCTGATAATCTTCCTGGAAAATGGCTGGGGAGGAGCAGATCCCCCGCAGTTACAGTTCAAAGTGGTGAAGACCAGCTCCTAGAGCCAATATCATAGACTGACTTACTTTGCAAAGAGACTTAGCAAGAATGTACATGAGAAATTATTCAGCAGTCCCTTCTGCAAGAACTAGGGACCAGCGGGGCTTCTTTCCATTTTTTTAAATACAGAAGATGAAAACCAATTTCTCTTCCTGTATTTTTTATGTTAAAAAATAAATCACCCAGCCTTTCTTCCCAGAAAGAACGTGAGCTACTAAAAACAAAAATACAGGCTCTTAATGATTCCTCTGCCCGAGAGGGTCAGTATGAATTGGCATCAACTCCATGTCAGTGAGGGCATTATTCCTATCCCCTTGCATTCTGTTCCATCTTTTTAGTTGTTGCTCTGAAGGGTACCATCATCAAGCCCATTCCGGCTCGTCGCTGCCCTATGTGCAACAGAAGAAATCACTGGTTGATCCCGGGTCTTACGTTTGAGCCTACTGTTGCAGCCACCGTGTCAGTCGTCTCTGTGGTAGTTGGGTATTCGGGTGCCTATTTGACTAAGCGTGGAGGGGTGGAGTCTAGCCTGTCAATCTGGAGATAGCCAATGAGACCTCTCTGTGGGTGTGGCTTTCTCTGAGAATTCTGAGACATCTCGTGATATTTCCCCCGTGTAAGTGAGAGACTCTTGACTCGGTCCCTGCAAGACGCTCTACTTACAAGACAAGATGGCAGCATACTGATAGACCCTAAGTCCTGGAGGAGGTGGAGGAGAAGCCACATGGGCTTACCCTCATGGGACCAGACCTCGAGGGCCAGAAAAGCCATGTGCTGAAGCCATGTGCCAGTGCTGAAACACTTAGGAGACCCCAGGGAAACCCCTGTCAGCGCTGAGATGCTTCTACCATCATTGGATACGTAAGACTCTATCCACTGGCCTGTGATTGTCCTGGCATTATTGCATGTGCTTCATGAGTCTGTAGAGCCCTAATGAATTGGTATCGGACATATGGTCTAATATCAGACTCTGGACTTGGACTGGACTGGGTTGCGATGTTTTCTCAGTGTTCCATTCTTCTTGTACGTAAACCCCTTCCTTATATGCATACGCATGTTTTTGAGTTTGTTTCTCTAGTTTACCTGGGCTAGCCCAGTCTCCTTGAAGGGCTTCTCTTGGTGCTTTTCCACAGCGAAAGAGGAGGCCTTCCATGCCTGTAAAGAGTTACAGTTTCAGAAACTCCACAGGATAATTTTACCCTGCCCTGTGGGGTCCCTGTGAGTCAGTGAGTTTGGATTTTTGGTCTGTTGCTTGGTCTCGCTTCATAACATGTCTAATTGACCTGGGGCCAGATCAAACCATCCTCCCTTCTATGGAGTACTCTGACTGCTTCTAAGACAGATTTCTTTGTTCTTCTGGCAGTACATGGTACTTTCAAAATTCTTTGCCAAAGCCATAATTCACATGCATCCCTTTTTGTGTGTCCTTCTTTACTGTCCAGTTTTCACAGCATCTGAGGCCATTGAGAAGATCTTGACTTTGGTCAGGCACATCTGAGTCCTCAAAGTGCCATCTTTGCTTCTTCGTATAGTCCCAACCCGCAGATTGTTTGCTAACCCTACAAACTGAGTAAGCACGGCAAAAGGAGACCACACCGACAGAGGTATTTCCTGATTTTAAACCATGTAGGATTCTATGTTCTGTTCAAATGCCAGCCTTTCGCTCCATGGGCACGTTCTGCCTGAACACAGTTAAGAGTTGTGGAATTCTCATTCTTCAAATTAGTTAGGTATGATCCACACAGAGAAGTGCCTCTGCAGTGTCACTAAAGCACCAGTCGTCCTTCTTGTATTCTCTACTTTGAGTCAAGATCCATCTGACACCAGCAACGATATCCCTTATGCCCGTGGTTCTCAACCTTCTTAATGCCTCCACCCTTTAATACAGCTTCTCATGTGGTGGTGAACCCCCAACCATCAAATTATGTTTATTGAGATTGCATCACTGTCATTTTGCTACTGTTATGAATCGAGTGATCCCTGTGAAAGGGTCATTCGACCCCAAAAGGGTCGAGATCCACAGGTTCAGAATGACTGCCTTATGCCATCTCCTCTTCTGAATCCTGCTTGAATTTCTGGGCGCTCCTGTTGATGCAACTCGTGTTGAGTGGCTTTTAGCTAAGTTTTACTTGCATGAGAGATTAATATCTTCAATAACTTGTTGAATAATTTATATTGTTCAATTAATATCTTCAGGAATAAATCTCCACTCACCTGTTGGGTTAGCTTTCTATGGAATAAGCTCAAATAATGATCTCTTTCAGTTGCTGGACCAGGTAGCTGCCCTCCTAATTTCTTGACAATAACTGGTAAATGCTTCCAGCGGGGATGGATCCGCGTGTTGAAACATTTTTCTTGGTATTTTGTCAATTCCTGGAACTTAGCGTTTCTCAATGCCAGCAGTGTATCTTCCTTCATCACTATCGGTTACTGATCATATGCTACCTCTTGAAATGCCATCAGTTCTTTTTAGTACAGGGACTCTGTGTATTCCTTTTATCCCTTTTCCTACTGTCAGCACAGTTCAATGCCTTGCCCCTATTGTCCTTCAGAAGTTAAACTCTAGCCTGGGCTGTTCATTTCTTTCAGTTTTCAGCGGCGTTTTTGTTTTGCTGCACGTAGGGTTCCAATGATCAGAACATACTTTTGAGGGTCGATGAGCTCTTACCGTTCCTTTCTATTTTTCCAGTCTATTCTTAAGCAACGTACTTTTAATATAACATCCTATTTTTTTGAACTTCCAACAATTTTCTGGTACAGTGTTATGTTATGTTGAACAGGTGGTTTTCCATAATGAAAGCATTAGGATTTCTTTTCGGACAGAATAATGAGTAAATGTCTTAGGAATCAGAATTCCTTTTTCTTTCCTTTCCCCCCTAAAAATCACTTCACACTCACTTTCAGACCTTGCCTACGCTCAGTTTGCAAAGATATGAAACAGCAACAGTATTTGCAAAGATATGAAACAGCAACAGTATTGGCAGCGATTCCTGCTTTGAAGGTTCCTACAGTGTCATCTCTTTCAGGAAGACATAGAGAATGCATATTGACTGTCATAGTAACTATTTAGTCTGACTCCAAATTCACTGGGGGCGGGGTGGGGGGGGGGAGCCAAGAAGTCAGCTAAGTCCACATGGAAGCTGCACACCAGTCGGTATGATCCAAGGATTGTAAATAATAAAATCCAAACCCAGAGGAGGGAACAGTACTAGAGTCTAAATTCAAAACACAGGGTTTGCAGAATGCTCTGATGGTAGTAGAAGCCCAAAATTCATTTGCAAGTTCCCTGTGTGGATTGAGTCTCTGGGGACTCCCCATTGGAATGTGAATGGTCTTAATATGCCAGACAAAAGAGCATTGTCAGATGTATTTTAGCATCCTACAGTTAACACTTGGACATTGGATTTTCCTTCTGACCCATTTTCAGTTTATTCTACTTTTCCAATATTTTCTGCTTTCTTTTCCATTGAGGTTTTCTTCCTTTATTTGGCCGTTGCTGCTGGGCCATTTCATTTTTTATTATTGTTCTTTGTTTTTGTTTTTGTATGTTTTTCTGTAGAGGGAAGTCAGAATAGGTGAATCTGGACAATCATTACTGGATTAATAATTTCCTGAGGCACATAGCAAGATTGGGGGAAATGAAGAGTTGACAGCAATGTGTATAAGAAAGCAAACAATGTTCCAAAGTTGATTGTGGTGATGAGTACACACCCTTAATATAATTGAGCTAATAATTTGTATAATTATATCTCTTTTTTAATGCCACGATGTGTTTTGGGTCTTCCTATCTTTGTTCAAATGCCATCTGTTCCTAATTTAGCACATCAGCTTGTTTCCAGTGAATGTTGTTTTGTTGTTTGTTTTGTTTTGTTTTTATCTTGTATTTATACCAGCCTGTTAGACACACATTTTTGCTTTAAGGATTTAAATTTTAATCGGTTCCTTATCTCCCTTTAGGATCCTGTTACACAAGCTCTACAGTACTAGTAAACATTATTCGAGGATTATCTTGCTATTATTAGGATTGTATTCTCTTTTAACACACCAGCTCTGCAGTGGAGGTCAGTTTGAATATTTTACTACCTAGAGTACTAGATAGTCAAGAAACAGTAGTAAAAGCTTAGTAGACTTCCTTTTCTAGTTAGCCCTGGGGCCTACTAGCTTCCAGTGAGGTTGTCCCCAGAATTTGTAGAGGTGGTTAGTGAGTTGATTTGCCTTCTCTTGGATTGATTTACCTGAAAGTTTCGAGTGACCTAAGCAAATTTTGCCTGCTAGGGTCCTTCCAGCAGCAAATAGAAAGCCAGGAGAGGTCGGGAGAGACTTGTATTATAATTCTGGCTTCCCCACTAACTGTGTGAGAGATCTTGAAAATTTTAGTTTATATTCATTCAGGAAATATTCATGAACTCCAAGCCCGTACCATGTACTGTGCTCAGAATGAAAGTACACTAGCCAATAAGACAAGGAGTTTCCACTCATGAGATTTCTATTCTATTGGACAGTGAGGGCTGAGGAGGCAGCACACATGTACAAGGACATCCAGTCTCCATTCCTCCATTTCTAAGATGGTAGTTTGCTGGTCATCCACTTTGCCGTGTTGTGATGGTGTGCCTGTTGCTTTGATGTCGGAAGCTATGCCATCTATATTTCAAATACCAGCACAGTGAAAAGATTTCAGCCGACTTTTCCACCGACGGAAGACTAGGAAGATAATTTAGCAATGTATTTGTAAAAGAAAACCAAAAAAAAGCTGGTGACAACCAGAATAGTAGTGGAACATTGTCTGATGTAGTTCCTCGGGTTGGGAAGTCAAACATCCAAACACACCTTCATTATGTTGATTCCACGTTCCCAAGTCTAAATTTGTCGAAGAAAGATGATAGTCTCATCTGGGTTTGGATTGCTAACTTTGTGGCTAGCAGCCCAATGACTGGCCCACAGCACCTGTAAGTAGTAATTTGGTACTCAAAATACCACATGAGAAGAGCTGCCTCTTCAGGATGCAATGGGCTTAAATGTCAATGATGACGTAAAACTTCCAAGACTTTCATTTACTGATGTGGTGTGACTTCACCACCACAAAAGCATAAGCGCTACAAACAGACCTTCATGATCGGAACCCAGAGCATACAAAGCAAAAATCTGGAACCGTTGGAAGTCAACCAAAATGAAATGGGATGCATAACTATCAATATTTTAGGCATTACTGAGCTGAAGTGGACCATTGTTGTCGTTAGGTGCCATCAGGGAAGTTCTGAGTCAGAGTGACCCTCTGTACCTTTCCCACACCATTCTCATGTTTTTCCAGGTTGACCCTCTTGTGACCGTCACTGTGTAAATTCATTTCGTGGGGAGGTTTTATCATGAGGAGCCCTGGTGGAGCTGGGGTGGGGGGCGCATAAGCTTTGGGCTGCCAACTGCAAAGTTGGTAATTCAAATCCACCAGCTATTCCACAAAAGTAAGATAAGGTTGTCTCTTCTTGCCAAGATTTACAATCTCAACAACTCTATGTAGAGTAGTTAGGAGTCAGGATCCACCTGATGGCCATTGACTTTGGACTTCAAGGACTGATCCAAAACACAGGAGGTCAAGTCTCACAGTTTTCACCTCTAATGAGAGAGGCACTTCTTCCAAGAGAGAGAGATGTGTTCATTCTTCTGACTATTCCTGGTATATTCCATGTCCTTTACTAATACCCTAATCCAAAGATATCACTTTGTCTTTGGTCTTTCTTACTGTCTAGTATTAGAAGCAATTGAAAATGATCATGGCTTGGGCCAGATGCACTGTAGTTAGTCCTCAATCTTTGGCTTTTCAACAATTTAAAAGGGTTTTTTCTGGCAACAGGTTTTCCCATTGCAACATTCCATTTGGTTTCTCTGATGTGACTTCCGTGGGCATTGCTGGTGGAAACAAATGAAATGAAATCCTTGACAACTTCAACATGTTCTCTAGCAATGGTGATGTTACTTATTGATCCAGATAGGAAGGTTTTTATTTTCTGTACATTGAAGTGTAATCCAAACTGAAAGTTATTATGACTCAGATCTTCCAGACTATTAAATTGTTTACTCTGCATACAAATTGAGTAAGTTGGGTGAAAAGATACAGCCCTCCTGCACACGTTTCCTGATTTTAAACTGTATTCTATTTGATCAACCGCCTCTTCATTGCTATCGAGGTCTGCATGAGTAAAACGAAGTGTTCTGAAAGTCCTATCATTTGCAATGTTAGCATGATCAGCTGTGATCCCTACAGTCGATAGTTACATAGTCAGTAAAACAGAGGTAAACATTTTGATAGTACAATCTGATTTCAGTCACGATCCATCAAACAACAACAGTATTCTCCTTCCGCTACCTCCTCTTCTAAACCCGGCCTGAATTTCTGGCTGTTCTTTGTGAATGGATTGCAGCACCTCTGTGTGTGTGTGTGTGTGTGTGTGTGTGTGTGTGTGTGTGTGTTTAATATCTGCAGCCACATTGTAGTAACATTTAAGACTAGCACAAAGGACAGCCAATTAATGTGTGTTATTGAGAATCTGCTCTGCCCCTAGCATGGTGTTGCTTACAGAGAGTTCACTCAGTCCAGGCAGCGGAAACCCAGTTACCAGACCCAAACCAAACTCGCTGACATCGAATTGATTCCAGCTCCTAGCATCCCTGTAAGAGAGGAAAGGACAACCCCTGTGGGTTTCAGAGACTGTAACTCTCTACAGGAATAGAAAGCCCCATCTTTCTTCCACGGAGTGGCTGCTTCCAGGGAGTGGGAACTGTTGATCTTACAGTTACCAGCTCAGTGTATAATCACTGGTCACTTAGGTACTTTACATCATTTTCATAAAATGGGGTAAATATTGACATGTATCTTAAAGGGAACCTATTGCCCTTAATAAGGCGTTCTCATGAAGTAGTGATGAAGACATCGACTGCTAGCACAAACATGGTCCTTGGAATCCATCACCTGCTCCACAGGAGAAAGATTTTGATGGTTTGAGTTCTCTCGCTTAAGCCTTTCATCCTTCGTTTGTTTCTGTTAGAGTATGGGGAAGAAAGAGGTCAAAGTTCTCTTTCTTGCCATGGGAAGAACCTGGGTCTCAGTGCCATTGTTTGAAAAGGCTGCTCTGTCAATGTACAGGTTGCTTTCTGAACTCCTAATTCTATTTCACTGACCTGTAATGTTTCACTGATCCATGTGTTTATCCTCCTTAACTATCACAATACGTTGATTGCTAGTTTGTTTCAATAAACTCTGACACAGGAGAGTGTGCATCCTCCAATTTCATCTTCTTCTCTTTTTTCCCCCTTGAAGACTGTGTTCCTCAGGTGGTTTATAAATACATGTATCTAATGAGCTAATTAGTGGATGAGCTCGGGCTTTGTAAAATGTTCATGATTTTTGATGAAGGAGGAAAGAGGTTGGGAATGGAGTCATCTCTAAAGGCATAGTGAAGAAGTGATGGCATGTCGGTCTCTGAGAAACCCTGGTGGTCCAGCAGTTAATGACTTCACAGCTGATGAAAATGTGAGCGGCTTGAACCTCCTCCTGGAGTCCCCCATGTTCCTTCCCCAGGAATATGTGGCAGCCCGCTTTTGTCAAGATGAGGAAGCCCTGGAAACTTTATGGGGAAAGTTCTTATCTTCCTTATAGGATCCCTCTCATTTGGACTCAGCTCAACAACAAGGAGGCAAACACTCACAATCAAGTTCTCCTTCATTAGTCATCCCACTCAAACTAAACTCACTGCCTTGGAATGGACCCTGACTCACCGCGCCCTTGGAGAGCAGAGGAGAGCTGCCCTGGTGCATTTGTGAGCCGGTGGATCTTGGCAGGAGTAGAGTCTCATTGTTTTCTTCCTGAGCAGCTGGTGGTTTTGACCTCACCATTCCATCAGCAGCCCAGTGATCCTTAGAACCCAACCATTGTTAGCACTCACTGCACCGGCAGGGCTCCATGAGCCAGGTGGTAGCGATGGTGCAATTCCACTTGACGTCACTGATATGTGGAAGGATACGATATATGTATGCATGCCCACCGGATAAAAAAGAAATTAAAAACTCAACTAGTTCACCCTTCACAGCCACCGCTGTGTGTTGTTATTGACGTGGCTTCCACCTCACAGAGATCCCATGAGTCATGGAATAGAATGGCTTCCTAGGTTGATCTTGGCTATAATCTTGACCCAACCAGGTTACCAAACCTTCCTTGTGGGTGGGTTTGAAGTTTGAACTGCCAGCCTTTGGGCCAGTGGCCAATGGAAAGTCATGTGTACTACATGTCCACTCAGATGGATACAAAACCATTTTATTATTTGTTTTTAAATCATTTTATTGGGGGCGCATACCAACTCTTCTCATGATCAATACATACATCACTTGCATGCAGTCCACATTTGCACATTTGTTGCCATCATCGTTCTCGAAATATCCTCCTTCCACGTAGCCCTCCCCTTCAGCTCCCCATATTTTCCCTCCCTCCCCCCACTCCCTCCCCCATGAACGCTTAATAATTTACAAATTATCATTATTTTGTCATATTGTACACTGTCCGATGTGTCCTTTCCCCCACTCTCCTGTTGTTCGTACCCCAGGGAGGGGGTCAAATGTAGATTCCTGGAATTGGTTGCCCCTTTTTACTATACCTTCCCTCCACCCTCCTGGCATCACCACTCTCACCACTGGTCCTGAAGGAATCATCTCTCCTAAACATTTCCCCATGTTTCTGGCTCTGATGTACATCTGGTCTAGCTGGATTTGTCTGGTAGAATTGGGATCATGAGAGTAGGTGGGAGGAAGCATTTGAGAATTAGAGGAAAGTTGCATATTTCGTTGTTGCTACACTCTACCTTGACTGGCTCGTCTCCTCCCTGTGACCCTTCTGTAAGGGGATGTCGCTTCACCTACAGATGGGCTTTGGGTCCCCAATCTGTACCCCACCTCCTTTAGAATGATATCATTTTTAGTTCTTGTATGCCTGATACCTGATCCCTTGGACACCTTTTAAAGGCAGATAAAAATAGCAAGTTTTGAGAAGGGTGGGAATCCTTGTGGTACAGTGGTTAAGTGTTGGTCAGCTGTTCAAAGCCACCCGTGGCTTCTTGGCAGAAAGCTGGGGCTGTCTACTCCACTAGTTCCCTTTTCAGAAGCTCACCAGGCAGCAGTTCCTCCCTGGGCTACAGGTCGTTCTGAACCCCCGTGCATTGCAGGTGTGGTTATGAATTTGTGAAGCCTCCTTGGAAAACAATTTGACAGCCCCCTCAAAATGACCGTCTCAATCCCAGGTCTATTAACAAGAGCAAGGAAAATACACATCCACACAAATACCTCGAAGGGGTTGTTCCGTGTGGCACTTTCATCTCTTTTCTTCACAAAAGCCCAAACGTGGAAATACCCACCCACAAATGAATGGGGTTTTGAGAGGTGGCGGGTCTCTCTGGCAGACCCTTGTGCCGCTGAAAAAGAGAAGGGAAGCACTGATGCACGCTAGTACGTCGGGGAGGCTTGACAATATTAGGCTCAGAGAAGGGAGCCCTACCTAGGAGAAATACGCAAGACAGACAAACTCCAAGAGCCAGAAAGGACCTGGATGGAAATCGGTAGGGAGGAATGGAAAATAATGGGCCCTCACAGGCCGGTTCTCTGCGATGCCACAGAGGGGTTCTGACTGCCAGCCTTTTTCGGTCAGCTGCCCATTGCAAGTGTCTTAGCTGCCCTGGCAGCCATTCACATTTTTACTACCACACTTTTGTCTGCTTCTGTCTACCATTTCCTGGCATGACAGTGGGGTATCTTGAGGAAAGGGTAACTCTTACCAATTTGCACAGTTCACACTATTTGGGCTAGTAGCCAGACTGGCTGTATACTTACATGAATTCATGTATTTACTGAGGATCTACCGTGAGTCAGAACATTCCTTATAAGCAAGGATGGTGAGCCTTTGTCTCAAGGACTTGGGCTGGGTTACCGGAAGTCACCAAAAATGCAAACCAAACCCACTGCCCTTGACTTAATTCCAACTCAGAAGAATTCCACAGAGAGCTTCCAAGACTGGACATTTTAACTGGAGCAAACAGCCTCCTCTTTTTCCTTAGGAGCGGCCGGTGGGTTTGAACTGTGTGCTTTATGGTTGCCCACACAGCATCTGGGCCCTCAGATGTCATCGCACCCCTCATTTAACTTATCAGGATATTTTCTCCAAGACATGACCCTTTCCCAGCTGTTAAGATAAAGACACTTCTGCTGACTTGTGCCATCTATCAGATGAAAGCCGTGATCTCCGCAAATGTGACCTCATGCAAATAAGTACAGGAACCAAGGCACGTTGCAAACAGTGTCTGAATAAATTGCATGGAGGCAGCATCTGACCACATCTGTCTACACAAGGGAGGAGGAGAATTCATCTCCGTAGCCATCCCAGGCCAATTGCCACAGAGCAGAGAGCTACCTTCCATCTTCCTTGGCCTGTTTTGACACTGACTGCTCCTCACACTCACTGCACTATTCTTGTGAAGGGTAGGTCTTCTGTTGCCCTGGCCCCTCAGAACTCACAGACAACACCCACGATGGAGCGGTGTGGCAACCACCTAATCTGATGCCAATTTGAGGATTAAGAGTGTAGGGGTGGAGTCTAACCCGTCAATCTGGAGCTAGCCAATGAGACCTCTGTGTGGGTGTGTCCTTCTCCTGGGGATTCTGGAAAGTATGGTCATTTCTTCTTGGAGGTGGGAGATGCTATCTCTCTCGGTTCACTTCTTGGGAGACACTCAACTGACAAGGCTGGTTCCCTGTGAGACATCCCTGAGGACAAGCCACCTGGACCTGTCCTGATGCTGCTAGAAGCCTGGACCTAGAGAAGTCACATGGAGACTCCTGTCAGTGCTGAGATGCTTACACGACCACTGGATCCAAAGACTTTCTACCCACTGGCTCATGGTCATTCTGCATTTAACATCATTGCATGTGTTTTGCGAGTCTGAAGAGAACTTCTAGATTCAGGTATAGGAGCTAATATTCAGACTTAAGACCTTGGACTGGACTGGGTTGGGATGTTTTCTCAATGTTCATTTCCTTTTATATATAACGCTCTCCCTTATACTCATATAAGTGTCTATGGATTTGTTTCTCTTGACAACCTGGACCAACGCCAAGGGTTTATTTTGGAAGTTAACAGGTTACCCCCAGCCAGAATCAGAAAATGTGAAGGATATAGCCTTTTGTTGTAGTTGTGCCTCTCCTTGGCCCAGTGGTTAAGTCCTCTCTGGCCTCAACCTCTCAATCATGTGGCCCTTGGTATCAGCCTCTGCCTCTGTGGGCCAGGAAACCTGCCTGCTGTTCTTCCTCAAGGTCTCTGCACTATTTCTCTGCTGTCTCATGCCACTTGGTCTCAGAGTGGCTCAGGCTCAGTGGCCTCTGATAAGAGTTTCAAATGTGTTCTTCTGATGCCTCTTCATCCTTGTTGTCACAGGATTCTCTCTGCTATAAGAAGGCTCCTTCTTAGAGCCTGAGGAGTGACAGCTAAAACTGACCCAGATCGTCTTCTGTTTACTTTTCACACAGAAAGAATCATTTGTATGATTCCATCCAATTCTGTGATGGTAGGTACAGAGGGATGGATAGAAGAGCCATACTAAGACATCTCATTTTGCCACAGTATCAAATGAATCCAAAGGCGTAGCCACCTGCGGATATTTTATCAGTCAGCTACAATGAAATGTCTGCTTCACAACATTAAAAAGAAGTGAGAATTTTTTTGGAAATCATTTTATTGGGGAGTCATACAACTCTTATCACAATCCATCCATCCATTGTGTCAAGCACATTTGTACATTTTTTGCCATTATCATTCTCAAAACATTTGCTTTCTACTTGAGCCCTTGATATCAACTCCTCAATTCTCCCCTCCCTCATGAATCCTTCATAATTTATAAATTATTATTATTTTGTCATGTCTTACACAGTCGAACATCTCCCTCCACCCACTTTTCTGTTGTCCATCCTCCAGGGAAGGGTTTATATTTAGATCTTGTAAATATAAGGATTCCCTCCTTCCCTTCCCTCCTTCCCTCTACCCTCCTGGTATCACCCTCCTGTTATCGCTGCTCTGGGATTCCCTGTGTTTCCAGTTCCTATCTGTACAAGGCTACATGCTCTGGTCTAGGTGAATTTTTAAGATAGAATTGGGAAAATGATAACAGGGGGAGAGGAAGAATTCAGGAACTAGGGGAAGTTGTCTGTTTCAATGTTGCCATGCTGTATCTGTTGGCCAGTTCCCAAACATGACTTGTTACCAAGCAAGTAGGGAGACTGTCCCAACTTCGCCATCTATACTCAGACTGGAAACCAGACTCACGGGAACTCCCCTGTGGGTGCCAGGATGGCAAGAGTAGAAAGTAGAAAGACAAGAGTAGAAAGCTTCGTCTTTCACCCGAGGAGCAGCTTATGGCCTTGAACGGCTGACCCTGAGGTTAGCGGCCCCATGTTAGCGACACCACCAGGGCTCCTCTGAGCCCGTGACAGGACCTACCGAACTTAATATATAAGCCAGAGGATAAAATGTGTTGAAGAGTGATGGGGTGGGGCAGTCTTCTGACAAGTGCCTGGTAGCTAGCAGGCGGCCCATAAATATTTTCTAAAGTTGTCAGCGACCCATGGAAGATAAGCCATCTTGGGAAGTGCTGTGTGGGTTGATATATATTTATTCTGAATATTCTATGTGATTTGGTGATTTAAAATGAACATGTAAATAAATAAAGGGCACCTGGCATAGGAGCATCTCATGGATCTCTCCACAGCATAACTGACACTATAGACACAGCATGGCCACAAGGGAAATCTCTAGGCAAAAGTGGAAGCTGCTCTCAATTACTTAAACCATATGGTTCTATTGTGTTTTATTTATCCATGGCTTACATATGTTAGCATGATGGTTGTGTTAATCTATGTAGAATAGATAAAGTAATAGACTCTCATATGTGTATAAGAAAAAGTTCCATGTACAAGAGCAATTAAATAGTGAGAAAGCATTCCAGCCCAGTCAGATCAAATCCATAAGTCCTATATTAGCCCATATGTCTGATACTAATCTATAAATTTCTCTTCAGACTCACAGAACACATGCAATGACACTGAATACAAGAAGATCACAGATCAGTGGGAGGAGAGTCTTGTGGGTCCAGTGGCAGTAGAAGCATCTCAACATTGGCATGGGTCTCCACGTGATTCCTCCATCTCCAGAGCTTTGGCTTCATCACCATTAATCCATCATGCTCGTTGTCTCCCAGGGAGTGAGCTGGTGCCCCACCTCTGGTGAACTATTTATCTCTGTTGTGCCTACAAATGAAGTCCTCAAGCTGCAACCTGATTGACAGGCTAAACTCCACCCCTCACTCTTAATTGTCTCAAATTGACAACAGATTAATTATGTAACTACCAAAGTTCCACAGCCTGTTCCTGGGCAGCCTAGCCTGTGTATCCTCAAATAGGATGAACAAAATCTGCTAATATTTAAAATTATACTTCACTGAAGTGTAAATTTAACATATGACCCCTGTTTCTAAAAATCTACATATAAAGTCAGGAACACACACACAGACTCATGCAAAATTCAGTACATGCAGCAGTCTGCTGTCAAAGGTAGTTCTATATAAGTCTGTTGTCTGTATGCCAATACTTCTGAACATTCATAATTAAAAAGATGTTGACATAGTAGTTAAATACCTATAAATAAGTAAAAAATGTAAGAGAGGAAACGGTACATTCTCACTCAGCTTCCCCCCCACCCCGCTGTGGGTAGAAAAGTATGCTGAGAAGCACTCCCTTATGATTGAGAGATCAAAGACATGCCCATTAAATAAGTCTTATTAAGTAAATATTGTGACAGTTAAGGGATCTCCCAACTTATGGAACTCCCAGGCATAATGGGAGTGAATGCTTGTGATCCCATGTGTTTTCATGTCTGGATGTTGGAAGCAGACTACCAGGTCTATCTTCCTAGTCTTAGCCTGGAAGCATGGTTGAAACCTGTTTCAGTATCAGAGCAGCACAACAGACCCCACGACAGGTGGGTAGGGGCTGTCGCATTGCCCAAGCATTGAGCAGCCATTATACAGCTAATTTGCCAAGACCCTAAAAAAGAAAAGAAAGAAATTAATGATAAGTTCCCCCGAATCTGCTTTTATTAATATATGAAGTAAATATAAAGTGATATAAACATAAAAACAAAGGTGAAATTCTCTGGTGTCCCATGTCCCCTAATTCACACTGCTAATAATTATATATGTGTTTATGTATATGTATATATGTGTGTATGTGTATACACCTTTTTCAGTGAAAGATCACTCTGTTAGGGGTTCTTACAACTCATTACGATCCATACATCAATTGTATCAGACATGTTTGTAGATATATTGCCATCATTTTATTCTAGGCATTTACTTTCTGTTGAGTCCTTGGGATCAGCTCCTCTTTTCTTCCCTCCCTCCCTCCTCCCATCCACCCACCCTCCTGGCCCCTTGAGATAATAAGTTATTATTATTTTCATATCTCACATTGACCATTGTCTCCCTTCCCCCATGGTTTCTCTTGTTCTTCCCCCTGGAGGGGTGTGTGTGGTTATGTGTCATTCATTGCAATCAATTTCCCCTTACTTCCCTCCTCTCCCCCACCTTCTCCCTACCCTTTTGGTATCACTATTCCCATTCCTGTTCCTGGGTTCCGTGTGTTGTGAGCTTTATCTCTTGTCTATAACTGTGTACGTGTTCCAGCCCAGTCTAGAGTGGGAAGCAATACTAGGGTCATGACAGTTGTTGTTGTTGTTGTTGTGTGTGTGTGAAATCCTCAAGTAATCATACATATATTATGTATATTTCCATCCTTCCACCCTCTACTGCACCCCGATTGACTCATCCCTTCCCTGCGACCACTCTGTGGAGGGATGTTCCATTGTCTACAGATGGGCTTTGGGTCTTCAAGATGAGTCCACTTCATTCTGAACAACGTGTTTTGGTTTGTTGTTTGTTACATATGTTCTGATGCCTGTTACCTGATTCCAGTGACATCTCATGTCACACCAGGCTGGTCTGTTTCTTCCGTGTGGGCTTGGTGCTTCACTGTTGGTCGGCCACTTTTTTATCTTCAAGTCTTTAAGACCTCAGATGCTGTACCTTTTAATAGCTTGACACCATCCGCTTTCTTCACATTTGCTTTTGCACCCATTTATAGATGGTCTGTTTTATAGGCATATGCAATTTTTTTGCAGTGAGGTTATACTACATATATTTTTGGTATGATAAATTTTTTTCAGTAAATTAGGATATCATGCATGTTTTTCACATCGAAATATGCAGCTGAACCTCATTCTTTTTGCTGGCTACAAAGCTGTCAGAATATGAATAGGGGACGCTATAACTTACTGACACTTGAGCTGTCCAACTACTTTATGAATTAAATGGTGACACAGAGGATGTCGTTGTGCACAAATCTGTCTCCCTTTGAGTTTTCTTGCACAGGCAGAGTGGGACCAATGTTCGAGCCAATGAAATGTGATTTGAAAAGTTTCACGTGATGTCAGGGTGGATAACTGAGCTTATGGGAAATCAGCATGATGCCTTCTAAACAAGCTAATTTGTGAGGAGAATGTTCAACATCAAGCACTTTAGAAGTTTGTGAGTTTAAAAATGACATTTAAGGCCATTTTCACCCTACCCTCACTGCCAGCTAATTTCAATCTTCAATGAAGGCACAGGACAAACAATGTAATGTTTACATATGTCGAGGGCATCATCATTGTAGGTAAAATTACAGGGACAATGCTAAGAGCTGTTTATTGGCTGGATAAATGAATAACGAAAAAAATGGAGGAATCATCCTGTGGAACTCTATTGCTGTAGTCTGTGCCTTCACCTGACTTTTGCAGGAAAATCTTCCTGTGAAGATTTTTGCTGGCTACGAAGCTGTCAGAATATGAATAGGGGACGCTATAACTTACTGACACTTGGGTTGTTCAACTTCTTTATGAATTAAATGGTGACACAGAGGATGTCATTGTGCATAAATCTGTCTCCCTTTGACTTTTCTTGCACAGGCAGAGTGGGACCAATGTTTGAGCCAATGAAATGTGATTTGAAAAGTTTCATGTGATGTCAGGTTAAGAATTGAAATTATGAACGTTATCTACTGGGAATCCAATCGGTTTTTTGAAGGTTTAGGTACAGTTTTCTGGAAGCACTTATTTTTGAAGATACCATGTGTACTTATGTGATGGTTACATAATTCCATGTCAACTTGAAGCTATATAAAAGTTTGGGGATGGTTTTCAACTTGTCAATCGGGTCACAGCCTGAGGGAGCCTCCTTGTGGGTGTGGCCTTCTCATAAGGACCCTGGGAACCTCGTCTCTCTCTCTCTCCCTCTCTGGCTTCACCTTCCTGCTGGACCTGGTTGCTGTAGGTCCTACAATGTAACCACCATTGTTGGATCCACAAGACTCTGCACCCTCCGGCTGTGACCTTCCTCCATTCTGCATCACTGCATGCAGCTGCATGAGTCTGGAGAGGGACTTAGGGAGTATTCTCAGACTTGAGTTGGACTGGACTGCGATGTTTTCCCGATATATAATAATTTCTTGGTAGGAAGTGCTTTCTTGCTCATAGATGAGTGATTCTGGATTTGTTTCTATAGTCAACCTGGCCTAGCACAACTTACAGCCCCAAGTTAGGATCTATAATCAAGCAAAAGAGAGGAAACACCTTTCAAAAATCTCTCTATTAAAGAGAGAGCACTAATTGACTCAGTTCCAACAAGTCAATTCTGCCCCAAAGCAACCATCTAGGGAAATGGATCCCAACCTTTGCAGTGCCACGACCTTTTAATACACTTCCTCATGTTGTGGCGACCCCGCAACCAGACAATTGTTTTTGTTGCTACTTCCTCACTGACATTTTGCTACTGGTATGAATTGGGTGACCCCTGCGAAAGGGTTGTTTGCCCCCCCCCCCCCAAAGGGGTCGTGATCCACAGGTTAAGAACCACTGCTCAGGGGGAGATAGAACTGTCCATGTGAGTTTTTTTGTTTTGTTTTATTCTGTGTTCTGGAGTTTTTTTTTTGTACAGTGGTTTTCCCATTTTTTTAAAATTATTGTTTTGGAAATTTAGGGAACTCAGGACAGATGAACCCCTTAGGACTAGTGGTGAGATGGAAGTTACCAGATGGGTGGAGGGAAGGTGGGGTAGAGAGATGGAGCCAACTACAAAGATCTACACATAGCCTCTGAGCTGGAGGACAGACATCAGAGGAGTGGGAGAGGGGAGAGGTCAGGCAGTATAAGATATGACAAAACAATAATAATTTATAAAGTGTTGAGGTTTGGTGGGGGAGGAGGGAGCAAGGGCAGAGGGGAAGGGATGAGAAGCTAATATCAAGGACTCAAGTGGAAAAGTGGATATTTGGAGAATGATAATGGCAGCAGGCATGTGAAGGTGCTTGGCACGGTATATGTATTTATGAATTGTGAAAAACTATGTACAAGCCCCCAATAAAATGATTTTAGAAAATTATTTTTATTGTGGCCCACAATAAATGCAATTAACATTGAGACCATGTACATTCACGGAAGAGTACGTATGTATAACTGAAACAAGTTTTCATGAATAGCATACTTATTTCTGATACTCTAGTTTCTGTTCTTCTTTTTAATGTTGATTAATCCAAACAACAACAAAAACCCCACTGTCATCACTGATAGTGACCTGTTGAAAAGTCTTTAAATCTGTAAATCTTTAGAGAAGACATAGCTTCATCTTTCTTCCAAAGAATTATCTAGTAGGTTTGAACCACCTTCATTGCTGTTAGTACAATGATTAGCTTGAAGTACATTGTGATTTTTCACTAAATATGAGGTCCAATCACTTATGCTCTGAGCCAATACACCTCTGAAATTCAAACCAACATATTTTTCTTAGTAATTATGCCAGGCACCAGGAATAAGCCAACGGTATTTGAGAGAAAATAGAATATGTGGTCACATGATCAATGATAGAAGAGAAAATAGCTTATAGCTTCCCTGTTTTCTCTTAAGGCATCTGTGGCAGTCACCTAATCTGGAGTTAGTTTGTGGATTAAGAGTGTAGGGGTGAAGTCTAGCCTATCAATCTGGTGATGCAATGAGATCTCTATGTGGGTGTGGCCTTCTCCTGAGAATTCTGGGAAATGTGGTACTTCCTTCGTGGAGACAGAGACACTATCTCTCTTGCTTCACTTCCTTGGAGGCTTTCTACTGACAACACATGCTGCCTGAGAGACTTGACTGACAAGGTTTACTTCCTGTGAGACATCCCTGAGGAGAAGCTACATGAATCTAACCTGATGTGGCCAGAAACTTGGACCTAGAGAAGTCATGTAGAGACCACTGTGAGCGATGAGATGCTTCTACCATCCCTGACTTTGCAGCCACTGGCCTGTGAGCTTCCTGCATTCAGCATCATTTCATGAGTCTGAAGAGGACTTTATAGTTGCCAGACATATGGCCTAATATCAGATTTATGGACTGGACTGGTATGTTTTTCCTCAACATTCCATTGCTCTTGTATATAGACCTCTTCCTTATATACATGTGTGCTTATGAATTTGTTTCTCTAGTCTACCTGGACGAACACAGCACCCATTCCTCTGTCATCCCCACAGAAACCTAGAATCTCTACGACTTAGTGTGAGAGTCTTATAATAAACCCTAGTGGTGTAGTGGATTATGCATTGAACTATTCATCACCACGTCAGCAGTTCAAAACCACCAGCTGCCCCTCGGGAGAAAAACAAGATTTTCTTCTCCCATTAGAGTGTAGGAAACCCATAATGGCCATTCTGTCTTGTCCTATAGGGTTGCTCTGTGTTAGAAGTAACTTGATGGCAGTGAGTTTGTAGTTTTTTGCCAGATGGAATCCGTAGCTCAGGGTTCTATTCCTAATTCCAAAACGAATTGTATGAGTAAGTCATTGCCTATCAATGTCCTTTAATTATTTCATCTGAAATAATGGCTTAATGATCTATAAAATGCCTTTCAACATTAAACGTATATTTACTTGGCTTTCTGACATAGAACGCTCGGCAGAAGGGAAACCTTAAAAAAATACAAATTAATGAACTCTTTAAATTATATCATTTCCTAGCTTTCTCCAAAAATGCACTTTCTTGGACTATTTCAATAAAAATGCCTGAGTAAGAACACTTGGGACTGCCCTCCAAACAAGAGCAGTCAAAAGGATGATCGAATCGGAAACCTAAAAGCCATTCCTTTGATTATCCACCGACGCACAGTGTCACAAGGAAGCAAAAATATCACGATGATTAGTATGTGCTAGTCTTTCAGATGAACCACAGTGCAAACCCAGAGAGCAAGAAACAGAAATTCTAGAATTGAAGAAAAATACGTAAAGAGGACCAAGTGAGAGGTTAGATATATACCTTGTCTGCTTTACAATTTTAGGAAAAGTGGGCACTATGTAAACTCGTTGGACAAGTGACTACTCAAACAGAAGACAGCACCCATTGCTTTAGTAGCTACTGACTATAGAGGGTGTGTTAGAGTAGATTAGAGAAACAAATTCATAAACACACATATGCATATAAGGAAGAGCTTTATATATGAGGGATGGAACATTGAGAAAGCATCTCATCCTCGTCCAGTCCAAGTCCCTAAGTCCTATATTAACCCATATGTTTGATACCAATCTATAAAGTCTTCTTCAGACTCACAAAGCACATGCAATGATGCCAGGACAATCACCGGTCAGGGGTGCACAGTCTTGGATATCCAGTGCTGGTAGAAACATCTCAGCAGTGGCAGGAGTCTCCACTTGACTTCTCCAGCCCCAGAGGTCTGGTTCCATCAGGGAAAGCCTATGTGGCTTCTTCTCTGGCTCCTCCAGCTTCCAGGATTCATGATATGTCAGCATGCTGTTATCTTGTCTTGCCAGTTGACTGTCTCAAGGGATTGAATTCTGTGCCCTGTCAGTAGAGCATCTCCAGGCAACTGAGTGCATAGTCTCTCACCTCCACGGTGGGAAAAATGGCGAGATTTCCAAGAATTCTCAGAGAAAGCCATGCCCACACAGAGGTCTCATTGGCTATCTCCACCCCTATACTCCCAGTCAGGAAATTGACACCAAAGTATATGACTGTCACAGAGGGTATTTGTCATGCTCGTCCCATGTCAGTGCTTGGGAAACCTGCCTGTGCTCACATGAGAAAGTCCTTCTGTCACCCTGTTGCTTTCATGGTGACGCACTGGGTTCTGAGCTGCAAGATCAGCAGTTCCAACCCACCAGGAGCTCTGCAGGAGTCAGACGGGACTTTCTGCGCCCATCAATCATTCCCGTCTTGGAACTCTGCAGGGACTCGCTCTGAGTCAGCATGAACTTGAACACCACTACATTGTAGGTTGACTTTTCACCAGCTAGTTGACCCATGGTAAGACCCTGGGTCATATGAAGCAGAACCATGCTTTGTCCTGGACCGTTTACCAACTGGGACTTGTGAGAGGGGAAGACATGCCTGCGTTTTATTTAAGCCACTGTCATCTTGGTCGCTATTAAAGCGATTACGCCAGAATTCTAATGAATGCATCACCTTGTCAAAGACCACATCGTTGCAAATAATTCATCGGGAACAACTTCCCACTCTGCATTCCATTCTACCACCTCCTACCAAACAGTTGGACAAGGGAGATGCCTTGCCAAAGGAGAAAGCTATTTTTGGGCTTGATGCTCATATGCCTTCTAAAAGCTTAATAAGCATTTGAAAAACGGATGTTCGTGCTGATTGTTGAATGTCCTTACTTAAAGGAGACTCAAAACGATGGTTCTTCCAATGCTGAGGATAATTTATCTCCTTTATGATACAAATAAAACTTGGAGAGTAGGGGCTCTGTGGATGCATCATCTTAAAGGTTAACTCACTTGACCGAAGCCCATTTGAGGGAAGCAAGTTCTTCTGCTTGTTTAAAAAGGCAGTGCTCTAGTTTTGCTGGGAACCTTGTTTCCCCGCCACTTTTGTGGGGTGAACTGTGCCCTTCAAAATCAGTCTTGTAAATCCTAAACCCCTAATTGCAATCCCATTTGAACCAGAACTTTCATTGTTATGTTGATGAGATGATGTCAGTGTAGGAAGAGTTTTAAGTCGATCCCCTTAGAGATATAAAAAGAGCAAGTTCTAGTCTTATACTTTTATGAAGCGATGACCGAAGATATGGATGCTAGAGCAGAGCATGGTGAAGAAAGCAGATGGTGCCTGGCTATCAGAATGCATATTGTCTTGTATCTGAAAGACTCGTCTTCAAACAAGCAGCCAAGAAAGGATGCTGTCAGCTAAGTCCATATTAGGTAGCACAGCAGTCTGTGTGATCCAAGGACTATAAATAACAAAATCCAAATCCAGAGTGTGGTATGCTATTAGAGGTTGAATTCTGAACCAGATTTGTAGAAGGTTATCAATGACAGTGAAACCCCCAAGTCCATTTGCACAATTCCCATGTGGATGAAGCTTCTGACTATGGACCAGGGATATGAATGGCTTTGCTCTCAGAAAAGTAGATTGCAAAGTGGATGGCTGCAGACGTAATCAGATTTAAATGTGACACCTTGTCTTTTTTTTTTTTAAGGGGGAGCATCACTGCCCTTTGGTGGTCGTGGGAGCTACCCAGCCTTGCTCCTGGAGAGCCACCGCTGGATTTGAACCCCCAAGCCCGTGGGCCGCAGTCCCGCACTCAACCACTCTGCCACCAGCTCTCAGATGGACACCTTGTCCTTTCATCTCCCTCTTGGCCCATTGTCTATCTTTCCACTTTTTAATATTTTCTGATTACTTTTCTATGGAGGTTTTTGCTCTGTTTTATTCTGTCATTGCTGATGGGTGTGTTTATCTTGGGGGGTGGGGGGGACTTAGGATGCTTTTTTCTGTATATGAAATCCAGGATCGGTAAATCTATAGAGACAATAATTGTATCAAAAGTCTCCTAGGGCATGACATGAAAAGTTGTGAGAAAATCAGGTGCTAATAACTATGAGTGCAAGAAAGAAGAAAATATTCTGAAATTGATAGGGATGGTGATCACACAACTTTTTAATATGTTGAACAATTGAATTGCATGATAATGTGAATTATATGTCAAAAAACCTTTTTTTTTTAAAGAGCAAATTAAGCAGACAGAAGCAAGCACAGATGAGAGAATGTAGACGTCATACCACCTGACAATGACCAAGGAACAGAAGCTGAAAAGAAAACAGGATCTTGCTCCAAAGAATACAGGAAGGGAGCCTTCGCCTAGACCTTGAATTCAGGCTTCAGCCTTTCTAAACTGTGAGGAAATGAAGTGCTGCTTGTTAAAGTCACCCACTTGTGGTAGTTCTGTGCTAGCAACACTATAACAAACTAAGACACCCACTATATCATCTTTATATAGCTCTTTCTATTCATACTAAAATAGAAACAAGCCATGATGATATTCAACATCTACTGATATATAGTTGCAGTGGTTGGCACACTATTGAAATACTTCCCTATTTCTCCTTAAGAAGTGAACAACTCATTGTTTCCAAAGGTTCTTTGCTGCCCCAGCTTCTATGACCCGTCCTTCAACAATCCTGACTATTCCCAGCACTCAGAAACCACAAAGGGGCCTCCACCTCTGGAGGCTAATTCCTTTCTGGCTAGTTGGTGTCCTTATCTTACTGGTTACTAAATATATATATATATATATATATATATATATATATATATATATATATTTATTTATTTCTGGGAACATATTCAACTTGGACCTGACATAGTTATGATTGTTTCTTTTTCTTTTTTTCCCCTTTTTTTTCGGGGGGGGGGGATCACTGCCCTCTGGTGGGGGTAAGAGGCCCAGCCTTGCTTCT
This sequence comes from Nesogale talazaci, assembly GCA_004026705.1. NCBI lineage: Eukaryota > Metazoa > Chordata > Mammalia > Afrosoricida > Tenrecidae > Nesogale > Nesogale talazaci. The sequence continues at coordinate 106,317 of PVJH01004592.1, forward strand.
GGAAAGCTGCTGCTGGATTTGAACCACCAGGCCAGTGGGCTGCAGTCCCGCCCTGAACCATTGCCTCACTGGGGCTCAGCTGTTATGATTGTTTCTATAGGTATTCATTTCAACAATATCTTTGGGATAATCTATCTACAAAGCTACTACTATCCACCCTCTGATAGTTGTGTATCTCCTCAACTACTTTACATTGATCTTGACCCCCCAAATTTTCACGTACTTAAGCAAATACATTAAAAATTTACAAATATAGCAGAATGGGTACATGGATGGATGGATGGATGGATGGATGATAGATAGATAGATAGATAGATAGATAGATAGATAGATAGATAGATAGATAGACCAACGGACTTCAAAAGAACCTGAAACTTGTTGCTATTGAGTCAATGTTGGCTCATATAAGAGAGTGGAATTGCACCTCTGGCTTTCTGAAGTTGTAAACCTTTATGGGAGCAGGAATCCTCATCCTTTGGAGTGGCTTCGTAGGCTCGCTCTGCTGACCTTGTGGCTACCAGTGCAAAACAGAGCCCACAATGCCACCAAGGCTTCCTAAGAAGTGATAGATGATAGATAGATAGATAGATAGATAGATAGATAGATAGATAGATTGATAGATAGATAGATAATAGTTGGATAAATAGGTAGACACATGGCATTCACACTGACTCTCTTCATTTCTGCAAATAATTCCACAGTCCACAAACTAAAGGACACTTGTCTGCTTAGACAGTAAGGTAAGGGTTTTTAAGTTGGAGTTCATCTTACGCATAAAAATGGACAAGCATTGGTGTCTATGAAACCAAGCTGTATTTAAACAAACTAAATTGTCTTTTGTTTCCACTTCTGGCCATTTTAACATTATGTAGAGAGCGTTCATTATTCACCAGAGTATTCTTACTCAAAAAAAAAAACACACATTAAAACATAGAGATGCTGTCACTATTAACTGATTGGGAAGTATTATGATTGTCATCATCATATCTGTAACATGCCAATAAGATCTTGAGACTTGCCTCTACTGAAAATCCTGCCTTGCTCTCCATAGATTTTGAGAACACAGCTACCATATTCTTGGCGAAGGCCGGGCTTCCTCTCCTAGCCCTCATATCTCAACATGCTCCCTGTTTGCCCTTCTAAATCTTGTCATAAAAAATGACACTTAAGTGTCTAAGGGCACCCTGATTCTGTAACCCTGAGTATCTGCACAGATTACTCTCTTTCCTTTGGACAGTCTTCATTGGGGTGACTCTCACCCTTCCGGCCTCCACTCAAGCCTGTGTCAGATACCTATCATGAGAGTCCGCTCGGCGCAGCCTGCGCCTCATCATAGGATGTGCCCCATGACCCTTCGACTGCTTCCTAGATGACAAGTTCTGCCAAGGTAAGGGGACGCCTTGTGTCTCTTTCCTGTTTCATTACCAAAGTAGATTCTCCAGGAACACTTTCATCTCTGAAGAATTTTGTTTTTAACGAGGAACTTGTACTGTCACTATAAGAACAATAAAACTTTTTAGTTTGAGGAAGTTTGCCGACGTCAAGTAGGTCTCAAATCAGAGCTTGGAAACCAATCTGTATTTAATTGCTATGCATAAATAAATAAATATAATAAATACCTCTCACAGCTTAGACTGCTGCCTATGTGTTCATTTCATAGTCCATTGTATTCAGCTTTGAGGTCTGTAGATCAAAGGAATGGTTAGAGGTCATATAGTGACATAATTAAATTTTAGTAGGCTCATAGGCTTTGAGTTACATGTAGTTGGTGCCCTTTCTCCACAAAGCATATTTTCTGCAAATGTTTTTGAAATCCAGAGATGGGCAGAGTAGAATCCAATGAGACAATTAAAAAACACAACAGAAAAACCATGTTCTATATTTCATTTTCGCTCATTCCTAAACATCATGATCATCGTGTACCTAATTAATTTTGCTGCAGGTTATTTTTAAAAGCGCAAAGAGACTATAATTGGAATCTGTCATGTCAGAGGAGACACTTAGATCGGAGAGAAATAGATGAATCTTAAATCTCAAAATGAACACTCTCAAATTTAACGTATACATTTTATCTCAAATCTCAAAATATGTGCAATCGTTTGATTTACCATTTTAAATTATATTAGCCCATCAATATGCATATGTATGCGCACTTATATATGAGATGTGGGTACCTGTCATGTAACATCTGTGACTGAAGTCCATCTGACTCAAGCAGCTCCATTCGTTTCTATTGGCTCAGGGAAAGCTGGAAAACGCAACAGAAGACCAAAGAAGAACGAGCACCTTTAAGCCGTGGTGTTGGGCTGTCAAAGCAATGAACGACTGCTTCTTAGAGGCACAACTAGAACGCGCCTTAGCCGAAAGCATGCAAAGACTTCATCTTGCTGACCTTGGGCACGTCATCAGGGAAGACCCGTCACTAGAAATGAACGTGTTTGGGAGAGTGGAGGATGGGCACCCTTGAGGGAAGCCGTCAGTGAGACGGAAGCATCCGAGGGCCCCCCTCAGGGGCTCAGACGCTGAGGGATTCTGTTCCGTGTCGGCTCAGCAGGCCTGATAGGTAGCCGCAGCGACCTATACTACATACACTCTTCCACAGGCATTCTTGATCAGCGGAAAGCATGTTTAACATCTGGAAATAATGACTTGGGTGCACGCTGAAGCCCAAGAAGGGTATAGGGAGAATGAGTTTGCACTTGGTAGCAGGAACGAGTCCCCAGCTGGAAATCAGCAAGTCCCTGGTGACAAATGAAAGAGTACTTCTGTCTCTTGACACCACAGGCCTCCACACTCTGCTCTAAGCTCGTTTTCTGAAGGACAAGCTTTAATACGGGCGAATGTACTACGTGTTTTGAGGAAGCCAAGGGTTCTAGGATCATGAACGCGGCTTGTTATGGTGACTGCCCCGGGGAAAAAGAAATTGCTAATAAAGATGCTCGAGTTTGAGGATGCAGTGAGGAATCACAGCTTCAGATGTGACCTCGAGCAAGAGTGAGGGAGGAGGAAACCGCCAGGAAGAAGGAAGAACCACACACGGACACAAGGTAACCCACAGAATGTGGGAGAACATTTTCAAATTCCAATTTCTGTGGAGAGTCAGTTGATACAAAGTCTGTGAGTCAAATGGCATAAAGAGCTCTCACAATCGGTAAGACATTACTTACCCGATTTTAAAATGGGTTTCTGTGCCTCTTCAAGGAACAGAGGGCAATGACTAATAAATAGATGAAAAGGTGCGGCACACTATTAATCTTCAGGGAAATGCAAATAAAAACCACTAGGAGATGCCACTGCTAACCCACTAGACTATTTATTTAAGACATACACACACACACACACATCTTTAGTGACAGAAAGTAGGTTAGTGGCTGCCTAGGGCCAGGGAAGGAGTCTTGGTGTATTGATAAAATTCAAGTTCAAAACCATCAGATGCTGGATGGGAGAGAGAGGAGACTTTCCACTCTCATAAAGGGTGACAGTCCCAGAGACCCACAAGGGCTGTCCCACCCTGTTCTATCATGTGGTTATAAGTCTGAGTCAACTTTGGTTTAGAGAGCTAGCGGGTGGGTGGGCGTGGAGAAGGGAGAAAGGCACATGAAGTGGAGCATGATGGCTGATGGAGACAGGTTTCTTTTCTGGATGATAAAAATATTCTAAAATCAGTTCAATGCTGGTTGCACATCTGTAAAATACTAAAAAATAGCGAATGCATGCTCTACACTGATGAGTTTCACAGGATGCAAATGGTACCCCACCAAAGTTGTTGTTTTAAAGACTCGTGTTTTGTGCTTCCGTTCTTGCACCAAATTCATTGGTAGTGCCTAGGGTCTTCAAAGCTTGCCGTCTTGACACATCAGGTTTTCACCAGTAACAGGCGAGGAGGGAGAGGCAAGGGAAGAAAGTAAGGATATGGAATGTATGACTAATTGTCACCGGGGTCAACTACTTCTTTCGCCATGAGATCAAAGTAATTAGATTATGCCTGCCTCCCACTAGCGAACATTTTGACCAAACATTCCGTAGTGCCAAAGATTCTATAAGAAAATCCTGATCACAATGGAGATGATGCTGAAGAGAAATACACATTATTATCATGGACTCCAGACTGATTGGTGTCATGGAGATTGGATGAAACCAATCTACCTTAAGAGAATCTTGAAATTCACAGCCAAAAATATCCCGGTCTTCTTAAAACCAAACCATTTATTGGGGACCCAAAGCCCATCTGTGTGTAATGGGACATCCCCTTAGAAAAGGGTCTCCACAGGAGGAGCCAGTCAAGGTGCAGTGTAGAAACAATGAAAAATGCAACTTCCCTCTAGTTCTTCAATGCCTCTGCCCCCCACTATCATGATCCCAATTCTACCTTACAAATCCAGCTAGACCAGAGGATGGACACTGGTACAGATAGAAACTGGAAACATGGGGAATCCAGGACAGATGATCCCTTCAGGACGAGTGGTGGGAGTGGCAATACTGGGAGGGTAGAGAAAAGGTGGGGTAGAAAGGGGGAACCAATTATAAGGATCTACATATAGCCTCCTCCCTAGGGTATAGACAAGAGGAAAGTGGGCGAAGGGAGACATCGGACAGTGTACGAAATGACAAAATAAAAATTTATAAATTATCAAGGGTTCATGAGGGAGGGGGTGTGAAGAGGAAAGGGAAAAATGAGCTGATACCAAGGGCTTAAGTAGAAAGCAAATATTTTGAGAATGATGAGGGCAACAAATGTATAAATATGCTTGACATACAATGGATGGATGGATGGATTGTGATAAGAATTGTATGAGCCTCTAATAAAGTGATTTAAAAAAAAAGGAAAATGCTATATAAACTACAAAAAAGCACAACATTTTTTTGGCTTTTGTTAGTCAAGATCACCCTCCTGGAGCATTATGCTCTTCTAAGACCTGTCTCTATGGGATCAAAGGGGGAAGGATAGCTCAGAAGATTGGGGAGAAAGCTTGAGGGGCCATGCGTTTCCGTCAGTGGAGGGAGAACAACTCAGAAAAGAAGGGGGCGAATGGTTGCCCCACCATGGAACCCGTGTCTCTGAATTGTGCGTGTAGAAATAGGTCTCTTTGTGTTGCGCACCTTCTCAACAGCAACAATAATAACCATTTGGGGGAGGAATGACTTCCCAAGCATGACATCATCATTCAGTTGAGTTAGCCAGTAGAATACATGTTGCTTTTCTAAGTTCTAATGCCTTGTTCTATTTCTCTCTCCCCGGGGGTAGCTTGTCTGCCTGGAAGCCTGGAAGTCTGCATGCTGGGACACAGAGTCTTCTCTCTCTTCTCCATAACCTTCCCTTCTCTTGCCTCTGTCCTCTGAAGACGCCTCATTCCTTTGATTGGCTATATTTATTGATGAAATGCTCACCTTTTGTGCTGGATTGCATGAAGGAGAGCCTTTTTCTGCTTCTTTCTTCGAAGCCACAAAACTCAATGTGCATTTGCGTCTGCCTCTGGCTCAGGGTCAGGGATCGCCATTGTCAACATATAGTGTCTAAATGGCACAATCCCCAAAGACTTATTTGAGTAACCCCCCAAGAAGAGTCAAGGTATTCTTATCATCATTCAGTAAAAGCTCCTGACCTGCGTGGTACTGGATTGACATGCATTGCAAAAACCCAGCCATCCCACTAGTTAAATCTCCTTAATATAAGGATGTACCACTAAGTAAGAAACTTCCAGTGAAACACATCTGGATTGCTAGTTGAATTTTTTTTTAATTTCTTTTATGTCCAAATATGACCGTTGCTCATTTTAGACTTTCACATTCCTCCAGAGGTAAGCTGAGGAGAGAAAATAAAAAAGAAGAACAACAACATGAAGATCTGGAAACAAATCATCTCAAAATAGTTGGTAGAAAATAGCAACTTCTCTTTTTGTGTTGGGCTCATTTTGGGCTGTTTTTTCTTTTTGTTTTCCCCCAGAGGAAGTTTTCTTCTATCTCTAGCTCTTCACATGAAGTCAGATACTGAAAAATACCCCACTCTATAGTTTGCTGGGGTATTTTCTGAGAAGGAGATGAACTTTGGGAAGAGTCTGAGCTGTTAACCAATGACTCAGAGAGGAAAAATATGAGTCAATAAGCATTGCTAACCCCTGCCCCCCATGCAAGCACACCCTCCCCACCCCCTGTCATTTCCCCTCAACATTAGGAATATTGGTCTTCTTTGCAAACATAAGGATATATTGATATTGATTAGTTTAATAGATTCCTTCTGAGTATGATGGGAAAACCGTAAGCAGAATGTTCTTAGTATATCAATAAATTCTATCAGCCACTGTTTGATGCCTGGAAAAAAGTTGCTACTCAGGAGACAAGATTTTAACCACACATCAACGTTTGCATTACTTAAACCCCCTAAGGAAAAAGCCACTCTCACTAGGATACTGTTTAGTTCGTAATACACCAAGACCCAGTAATACATATTTAAAAGAAAGAAAAAACAGGAAAGAATTGGAAACCCACTTCTCAAACCTGAGAAATGACACAATTTAATTTTGCTGTGGTTTATTTTATAACTGTCCTAACTGAGGGCTTTAAAGATGTATAGTATTTTTTTAAAATACAAGCAAATTATAAAATAGAACAAAGAACAGAGTACCTGACTCGCTGAGCAATTGGTGCCACACTCACTGTGTGTTTACAATGATCCGTGATTCTCATCAGGAGTCTAAGATCAGACCATATTTTCACATGTAAAGAGCCCACAGAAATACCATAACTTGCCAGTGTCCTGTGGGTTGCACGGTTTGTAAAAGTCAGATGGCATGCACATTATTTGTGTGCAAATATAGTAAGGGGATTTAGAGTTATTTTTTACATTAGAAGAATAAAATCCTAGTTTTGCAGGGTCAGACAAACCTAGACAAATGCCAATGTCTTTGCTTGGCTTTGGGGTGTATCACCAGGATGACCAGACCAGGTCCAACCCAATCATCTTCCTCAGAACAGGGTTTAGTACATGCCTGTCACCTGGTAGGAAGTGAGCAGCAATTCAGTACAGTGATAGGCTCTGATTGGCTCTTGATGACATCATGGAGAGTCCCGGGATTTATTAGATGAGCCAGATGGTTACCAGAGTGCTATGACATGCCAGAGTTTTAACAACCCTAATTCTGTCCGTCAAGCGCATAATTGCCTTCTGACATAAGTCAGTGTGACTGGCTGCTTCCAGTGAGCAATCACAGTGGCAAACAGTGCTGAAGTTCCTGTAGATTTATTTCCCTTGTTGGTGCACACGAACAGTTTTGCTTGCCCTTATCAGAATTGTGGTATCTGTATGTGTAAGCTTCTTAGAATTTATTTTATTTTTATTTTTTTGCTATCATTGACAACATACACCTCAAAACATACCCTAACCCAACCTCCTCTACATATACAGTACAATGACACTGTTTTTTTTCATTACATACACACACATATACATGCACACACACATTTTTGAGCAAGGGCTGTACCTCAATCTTCCTAAAGAAAAAGGGAAAATTTTCTATTAAAACAAAGGCTCTCTGTGTTCATATTTAGGGCAGAGGAATCTGTCCCAGGATCCCAATCCCCTAGAAAAGAGAATAGGGACAAGGTTGTTAACATCCCAGGGGGACAAATATCTGTGTGTGTGTGTGTGTGTGTGTGTGTGTGTGTGTGTGTGTGTGTGAGAAAGAGAGAGAGGGGGGTGGTGGTGGCTGGTCATGGCTTTCCATTACTGAATTGTAAGACTGGTAAGAAAGTGTTAAAAGTTCAAAACAGGGAGAAGAACCCCCTTTTCTTGACATCGCATATGCCTTCACATCCTTCCCTCAACCCACAACCATCCTGAGGGTTGCCTCAGCCATCCTCCACCCTCCTTCGCCCAGAATCGCAGGAGCTCAAGCACAAACACAAGCCTTGTTTCCTGTGGCCGGTTCTCAAGGTAGCCTGAATGCCTTGAGAGCCAGAAGAGACCATTGCTGGCTTGGCTAGGCAGGAGTCTGGTATGTCCAGGTCCTCTCACAAAATACCAGTAAGATTCCTTTCATTGCCACCTAGCACAAGTTGCTTTTGCCTCTCCCCTCAAATCCTCACATTGTGAAACATCTAGCCTAGAAGCTAGAGCAAACTGGTACTTGAATTAAATGTGAAGAAAGAAGCATCTTAAGAATAGAACATGAGTCTATTTTCTTCTTAAGATCTGTGTTCTTTCTACATGTTTTCTATTCCCCAGATTTCCTGAAACAGGTAAACATTGCTTTAGTCATCATTTTTTAAAAAAAATCAACCAAATTCATTTTTATTTCACTTCTTTATTCATTTGATTAAGAAACGTTATTTTTTGCATCGTGGCACATATCTAAGCCAATGCCATAAAACTCGCAGGGCAGAAGTGAGCTTTGAACTGCTGACCTTCCAGCTAACAGCTGAACACATAACCTCTGGGTCAGCAAGGTTATCCAGTAGTACACCCCTCCGCCCAAGTCATCATTCATGCCATGGAGTCTTGTCTGACTTGCTGTGACTCTCTGGTGCTAAGTAGAACTACCATGGGTTGACAAGACTGTACAGATTTGGGAGTGGAAAGCCTCCTCTTCTTCTTGTGGAGCAGCTGGTAGGTTCATACCTGCTGACTTCTCATTACCAGCCCAATGCATAACCCACTATGCGACCAGGACTGGCTCAGTAGAATGACTCGAGACGAAAATAAGAAAAACTGTTCACAACAGATGTAGGGAAGCCAGAAGCCAGACCCTGGAAGCCAAGATTCTCACTTATTTACCACAGAAAGCAAATAGAGTGCTTGTATACCTGTGTGTTAGTCACCCGATCTGGTGTCAATTTGAGGATTCAGAATAAGGGGTGGAGTCTAGCCTGTCAATCTGGAGATAGCCAATGAGACCTTTGTGTTGGCTTGGCTTTCTCCTGAGAATTCCAGGAAATCCAGCCATATTTCCTCCTGGAGGTGAGAGACTCACTCCTCAGTCCCTTGGAGATGCTCAACTAACAAGGCTGGCTCCTTGGGAGACATCCCTGAGGAAAAGCCACATGGACCCACCCTGATGTGGCCAGAAACCTGGACCTAGAGAAGCCACAAGGAGACTCCTGTCAGTGCTGAGGTGCTTCTACTGCCACTAGATACACAAGAGTCTGCACCCAGCGACCTGTCATTATCCTGGTGTCATTGAATGTGCTTTCGTGAGTCCGAAGGGGACTTATAGATTGATATCAGACATATGGGCTAATATCAGACTAATGACCTTGGACTGGACTGGGTTGGGATGTTTTCTTAATGTGCAGTTGCTCTTGTTTATAAAACTCTTTCTTATACACATAGAGGGTTTACAACTTTGTTTCTCTAGTCTACCCAGTGTGTGCTAGTAGTCCTCAGAGGTGAACTTCTGCCGGCAGCCTGTTTCTTCCTTAGAGGCTGCCTTCCTCGAATATACAGGAGAGCAGTGAGGAAACTGGGGGAATGACTCTAGCCTTCATTTTACCCTTGTTCTCATGCATTTGAAGTTCCTCCATGAGAGAAATGGTTAACCCACTTGGTTGCTAGCAGAAAGGTTGGAAGTTCGAGTTTACTCAGAGGTATCTGAAAGAAAGACCTGGTGATCTACGTCTGAGTAATCAGCCATCGAAAGGCTTCGGGCACGCTGCTCTCCTCTGACACACTTGAACTCACCAGGAGACAGAGTCCACAGCAACCAGTTTTTACTCATTCATTTATGCAGCCCTCGCTAAGCATGTTTTGTAGCCTAAATAGAGATGAGGTCCATGCAATGTGACAGAGAACAGTTATGGGGGTCAGGAAGCTTACACCCTGCTTGAAAAGATAAGAGGAAAAAGGAACAGATAACAGTAATTGAGACATGCCGAATAAACCACGAGGGAGTCCACTTCCTCACATCATAGATCACCAAGGGGTATGAGTTGGTTTTTCACTCATATCAGAGAAAAGAAGAAGTAGTAAGAGACTATTTGAAAGAAACTGACGAGGTGATTTAGGGAGCACAAAAGAAAGTTAGGTGTGCTCTGCAAGCTTGTCAGAAAGGTTTGACTCTCCTCTCCCATTGAGTAAGAAATAGCCATCACTCATTCAGTAAGAGAGGGGGGAATTGGGTGTTCTATGGGTTGTAAAGCAGCTTTGTGTGGGAGTTGCATAATCTGGGGTCAACTTGAGAGACTATTAAAAGTGAAGGGATAGCGTATAGCCTGTCAGTCAGGTCTTGATTTGATGACCTCATTTGGAGGCACTACAGAGATAAATAGTTCACTGAAGGCCAGACACACTCTCTCCCAGAGAGACCTTCCTGTTGACAAGCCACATGGAGTTTTCCTGATGGAGCCAGAGCCCTGGAGCTGGAGGAGCCACATGGAGACCCCTGCCAGTGCTGAGATGCTTCTACTACCACTGGATCCACAAGACTTTGCACCCACTGGCCGGTGAGCTTCCTGCGTTTGGTGCGATTGCATGAGTCTGAAGAGGAATTTATGAATTTATGAATTGGTATCAGATACATGGACTAATATCAGCCTTATGAACTTGATCTGGACTGGGCTAGAATATTTACGTAATACACAATTACTCTTTGATATAAAACTCTCTCACATATGCATATGAGTGTCTCTGGATTTGTTTTTCTAGTCAACCCAGACAAACACAGTGACTGTGGAGCCTTGAAACGTTGATGTGAAATCTCTCTCTCTCTCTCTCTCTCACACACACACACACACACACACTTCATAAAGTTTGTAGAAATTCCCATTAAGTATTAGTTCCATTTTTTCTTGAACTTATTGAAACACACACACACCACCCCATGCTTTCTCAATATACAGTTGCTTCTTTTATATAAAGCTCTTCATTACACAGATAGGAGTCTCCATGGATTTTTTTCTCTAGCCTACCCGGACGAACACACTTTGCTTTTTTTCAGTGCTTAGACAATGTTTTTCCAGTGACCTGGCTGTGTCTCCTCTTACTATGGGGTCAGAGTAGCCCTTTCTGAGTTGATCCTCTCTGGGATGGCTGGTGTTGAGGGACAAAGTAAGGGGACTAGCTGTTTATTAGGGCCAGGCCAGCTTCAGCATGGTCTGAGAGCCAGGGCTTGCTCTTGTGTCCTTATCTTTCCTGGAATTAAGTAAGTGGTTGCAATAGCAAATAGAACCAAACTAAATCCACTCCCCTTGAGTTGATCCAGGCAGGCCCTATAGGGCATGGGTTTCCGAGGTTGTGGATCAAACCTGCAGGAGACTCATCATTCTCCCTCGTGGGCTTGAATGCTTGACCTCTGGTGGGGAACCGGCAGCATCACCTGAGTCCTTAACTCCTCACAATATCGAAAACCCACCGCCGTGATTAGTTCACATCCCCAGACCTCCCCCAATGTCCACGGGGGCTCCTTGGCAGTAGCAAGAGTAGTGGCAAATGTGCATTCAGTATCGGGTTCAGGCATTGACGAATCTCTCCCCAGTATGCTATCCTAAAGAATTTATACATGGTGCTCTCACAAGGCACACGAGTTGTTGATGCAACTGGATTGGGTCTATAAAGGGCGCAATTAGGTCTGAATTGGGTCTATAAAGGGTGCAATAAAGGGCGTGGTGTCCGCGTTTCCACCATCCTTCTGGCTCAGCCAGTCTGGGATCATTCCTCCTCTGCCCCTGACAGAATATGCACCGTGCAGTGACAGAGTGTTTGCCTTATATAACAGATCAATACGTGTATTTGGGGATCGACTATTTATAGCCAGCAGCGACACAGGCCAGGGACAGCCGAAGTAAACGGAGGGAAATATCTATCACAGGAAGACTGTATGAAGCGCTGCTCCAACATTAGAATAGTTAAAGTCGTGTGTTTTAAGAAGCATAATAAAATATGCCTCATTTTTATCCCCCGAACCTGTCAGTCTACCTACATTCACTGCTCTCTCTGCCTTCTATTTTTATCAGTGGGAAAGGTATACTAGGGAGATCTGTGTGTGCTGTGAATACACTCAGTCTTGAGTGCCATGGTAACAAGTTGCCCTTGTTCAAGCACTTTATGTCTGAATCATACTTCGAGAAAACATCTAAATGCCGGGTGTGATTTAGTAGTTAGTTTTCTCATTCGCATTTTTCTCAGACAGCTACAAAGTTAAACATAGGTAAGAGAAAGATAAGTGAGGGATTGATGAAGTCTATTGTGGGGGGGGGGAGTGTTGCTGTTTTCTCTAACAAAGGTTTACAAACACATAAACCCAATCCAATACCACCATAGAAATAGCTCAAAGCATAGACACCCACGAAGAAAACGATTGGCCCTTGGGTTCTGTCTGGTGAGAAAGCTTGTGACCCAGAGCTGTGAGTCAGTTTTCTAGTCTCCACAGAGAAGTTGATAGAGATCACTAAGGTCCATCTCACTTGATCCCTCTGTGATCGGAGGAGTTTCCCTTCTTGGACGCATTCCCTTGGGAACTTCTCTGTGTTTTTTGTTTGTAGATACAAACAACCTGGAGTTCCAACCTGGGCACTAACCACCTACTTGCGATGTGTCTTTGGATAAGTTCTTTGATTGTGAAATAGATCTTATAATAGTCACTACTTCATAGGGCTGTCGGGAAGATTGACAGCAGTTTAATATTAGTATCTTGCTCATAGGCTGTGTGGCATACAGGAGGTAATACACTTAAAAATTGCTCAGTACGGTGCCCAGCCTATAAAAAGCAATCAGGAAGCATTGACAAACAACCAATAACAACCCTTCTTTTTCAAGTGTTTTTAATGTAACATCCCATCAGCCAACAATATATAATTTAAAAGAAAAAAAGAAAAGAAAATTTTTATTGCAGAGTCAGGAAATTCTGATCTACCAAAAGTTTACAAAAGAGTTATACATTCTCTTGTCTTGAACTATCTGGATACCTATTAGTGTCTCCCGGTTCATACCACAAAGCCTAAGCATTGGGGTTACTCCAGCCTGGTTTTCAGATTTTCTGCATCTGAAAAGCCACTTTTGGGGATTTTTCCAAGGCTAAATTTTTTTGAGGTCTGGCCCCCTGGAGCTTGAGTTTCTCACACTACGCCTTAATCTTGCTATTTAATATCTCTAAAAGTTGCCTAATGTTTGTGCTAAAGAAACGTAGGTTAGCTGAGCCTATAGGTGGAGTGAGCATTTCATTTTGGGGCCACAGTTATCTCTCAATTATTAGCAATAGTATGATATCTTAAATTATTCATCACACTGAACTTCTGATCTTACCAAATTTGGTTTACAAGACATCTTACAAACTACATACAGGAATCAATTACAAGGATCTACACATAGCCTCCTCCCTGGGGTACCGACTACAGGGAAGTGGGTAAAGGGACCTATCAGACAGTGTATGATGTGACAAAATAATAATAATTTATAAATTATCAAGGGTTCATGAGGGAGGGGAAGTGGGGAAGGAAGGGAAATATGAGCACCTGATGCCAAGGACTTAAGTAGAAAGCAGATGTTTTGAGAATGATGATGGCAACAAATGTACAAATTTACAAATGTACAAATGTACAAATGTACAAATTTGCATACAATGAAGGCTTGTGTTGATTGTGATAAGAATATATCACAATATATAATGATATATTTTTTTAAAAAAACGACATGCATGAACACATGGAAGCACCTCCCTTTGGGCTAGCAGCTGGATATTTGTCTATGGTGCTAACAGACTCACTCCATATTATTTGTCCAATAATAACCATATCATTTGTCCAATAGCAAATAATTATTTGTCCATCATTGGGGATATAAATAGTTTAGAAGTAAATATCCTCACAGGCTCATCCTCGGTAACCCCACTGTTACAAGTTAAACTGGATCCTTCTAAAAGTGTGTCAGTTGAGCTAAACCAGGATTCTCAGATCGCCTAACCCTTTCAGCATTGTGGTGAGCAGATGCAATTATCCAAGTGAGTTGTTCTTGTGGCAATTAGGTGAGACTGGAGCCACTCGAAGGGATTAGGTTGTGTTCATATCTTGATTCTATCTCTCTTGAGATATAAAAGAGATTAAACAAGGGGAAGAGGGGAGGGTTTAGAAAAGTCGATACCAAGGACTCAAGGGAAAAGGCGGATGTTTGGAGAATGATGATGGCAGCGGATGTGAGAATGTGCTTGGCACAGTATATTTATTTATGTTTTGGGAAAACGATGTACGAGCCCCTAATGACATGATTTTTAATTTTAAAAAAAGAGATTAAACAAGTGAGTAGCCATCAGAAGGACCTAGGGAAAAAAGAGCCAGGGGTGAAGGGCATCCTGCAGCGTTGGGATCTTTGTGCTGAAACCTCCAAGAATCAGGAAACACAGCCTTCCTCTAGAGGTGACACTCTGGCTTTAGATTTTTTTTTGGCCCCCTGAACTGTGAGAGAATAAATATCTGCTTGTTAAAGCCACCCACTTGTGATATTTCTGGTCTAGCAGCACGAGATAACTACAACTGAATTTGGTGCTAGAAGCGTAAGGTCCCGTGCTCTTCAGTATCTGCATCAGGGAAGTGGATTTGGAATTGTGTAGTCAGTTGGGGCTGGAAGAGCTCAAGGGGTCTAGTAGCCAATAAGAACACTATAGATAACTATCAGAAACGTGAACATTTTAGAAATACGGATCTCAAAGTGCTAATCTTCTGTAGCCCGTCCAGAACAAAAGCATTACACAAAATTTTCTATGCATAGGCTAACCTCATTAGGCTCCCAGACTAGTTGCTGTTGCAAAGAGATCTCTGCAAGTAACTTTTAAAACAAATATGCGTAAATTAGTGCATATGACATAGCCCTGCTATACACAATATCCCCCCATGAAGGGAGCACAGAAAATAAGGGTGCCATAGCAAAGTGTGCTGAAGAAATTAGATGGTGTCCAGCTATTAGAAAGAATAGCATCCATCCATGGTGTTGAAGGCTTTTTCCAAATGAGTAGCCATCTTAGTGAAATGTCAACTGAGTCCACATGGAAGTAGCACGTTACTATCTGTGACCCAAGGATTGTAAATGATATAATCCAAATGCGAGGGATGGAAGAGTTTCAAGAGTTTCAAGGGGCGGGAAGAGGTATCGAGGAGGTAATGCCATCCAAGGACAAAGAGCTACCCACTACACTTAGATCTAGATGCTTATTTACATTTACTTATTTGCTTATTACTTCTATCGCCTATTGAGATGACCTATTCCCTTGACTACACCTAGTTGCAAGCAAGCCTGGGGAATGTCTACACCAGCGCCCAGGTGAAAGAAGGTAAAAATGAAAACAGATTGCGGTATCCAGCGAGCGGCTACATAGACATAGACAAAGTACAGGCACATAGACATACATATTCATTTCCGTGTTATACAAGGTAGCTTCAAAAGTTCATGGGAACCCTGAATGATAAGCTAATGAATTTTTTTCCATGAGCTTTTTGAAACGCCCTCATATAATTATGTTGCACATGACAGGATAATCACTCTTAGTTAAAATCTTGCTTGCATGTTGTAGTAATTTATAAAATGCAGTGTTCACAAATGAAACTACAACACAGAACTTTTCAATGTTTTTTTTTCCATTTTATAACTTACTGTGCACAGTTTGGCATGCTGAAAGTTAACCTAACTCTTTAAGACAGCTGCATGGATTCTATTTGCAGATTTACCATAATGTATTAATCTATCCTGAATCATGAACTTTCTATTGTCCTGAACTTTTCTCTCTTTCACATCCCAAGACTGGTTCAAGTCCTTAAGTTGCATGCTTTCATAGCACCTTGTGCTTCCTCCCTTGGAATTAAATAGTTTGAATTGGAATTGAAATAGTTTGCCTCTTTGGGAATCAAATGTGAGATAAAATCATGAATCACATAGAAGCTTCATTCTTACCCTACATCAAACCTGAGCTTCACCAGTACCCCAGTCAAGAAACAACACTGTCAGTATCCAAAAGCCACCTAATACCAGTTTTATTTTCTACAGCTCTGCGTCTCCTAATTAGATTAGCAGAGTGATGGTCTATACAATAGTTGCCATGCACATCCTATGTAAAACGCAGCTCAAGGTCATTGAATGCTGGCTCATAGGGACCCTACAGAAAAGGGCAGAACTGTCTGTGTGAGTTTCCAAGGCTGTCACTGTTGATGGGTGTAGCGAGCCCCCGTTTATAATATGATATAAATGTATAGCATATTGATATTTTGAAGCACATGTGCCTGCCATTATGCATATCATTGCATTAGGGATGCCGAGGGAACTATGCCGCTGCACTTCCTTCACTGTAACGCCGTGCAGTGTTTCAGCCAGGTCAGCGGGGTTAACTGGAAGATCCGCCCGCCGTGTCATGCATGGTTAAAATTAAAGTCGGTGATTACCCTGCACATTCCTGGAGGTTTTCAGATAGCAGCCCGGGCCAGCCATGCAAATCATGGGAACAGCTGAGACCAAAGTGCGACACGCGGTGACGCACGATGATTCAGGCAACGCGGGTTATTATTAGAGTAAGCAAGTACTAGATGTGTCAACAGGCGATTAAATAATAGACTGGGAAAAGGAAGGAGGGGGAGGAAAAGTGAATCTGAACGGCTGGCAGTTCGTCGGCCCAAACTGTAATGGTCTGCACGATCCAAGCGTGGTGTCAGTTCCCATCTCCGGCAATCTCGTTCTTGGACTCTGTGCGGTGGCCGGCTGGTGCTGAATTCTTAGCAGTGGAGTCATGCTCCAGGTGTCTCTGTGCTCCTTTGAATGATCACAGTGGATCTACAAGAAGAAAAGGGAGGGAAGTGTGCGAATGCCATGGAAATGAGAACCAGTTCTGAGACATCAATAATCATTTACATCTCTTTCTAGCAGACCTTCTGCAACATTTTCCTTTGACATTCCATGTCATTGCTATGTTATCAAGCTTTTTTTAAATTTATTTTACTAGGGGCTAGTACAACTCTTTATCACAATCCATGCATACATCCATTGTCTGAAGTACATATGTACATATGTTGCCATCATCATTTTCAAAGCATTCTCTTTCTACTTGAGCCCTTGGTATCAGCTCCTCATTTTCCCCTCCCTCCCTCATGAACCCTTGATAATGTACAAATTATTATGTTTTTCATGTCTTTCACTGTCCTATG